>PVKM010002961.1:0-60776 GCA_004027735.1 Carollia perspicillata
CACTGCCTAGACTCTGAAGTCATTTATGTTCATGATCCCTCCAACATACTTTTATCTTGCATACCTCAAGGGGGATATGCAATTGAGTTCTTAAGTCTAGTAACTTATGGTTAGCATTTTATGTTACCTTTTGTTCTGTCAAGCAGCACAATACTAACAGGTTAACCAATTCTAACTTACTCCCTTTTTTACTTATGATACTTCACCAACTGCTGGACCATACTCCTCTCCCATAGAAAAGAGTTCTGGAAGAAGAAGATAAATCACAGTGGAAGTAGAGGGTAAAGAAGTGTCTTGGTCTGCCTGGAAGAAAAAGACTGTACTTGTACTTGAAAGAACTATAGGCATACGGAATTCATTTTAAATAAAATTAATTATATAGCTATCACACTTGAGTCTGATAATAAATTACTTTGTTATTTGCAGTTTTTCTAAAATAAAACCTCATCTCATTTCAATCAATTAAAATTCGTTTAATGACACTACTCAAGAGCCTATTGATAGCAGTAGAAAACTACTTGAAAATCTATTGCCAGGAAACATAAAATATTTTGCCTTGGGTAGATTATTGATCTGAATAGAAATCTGGGCTGCGTACATACTAGTGGATTGACCCTGGCAAGGTCATGAAATACTCAGTTTGGTCATCTGGAAAATGGGCCAGTTGATCTCTAAGGTTCTTACAGTTTATACATCTAGATTTTATTTTTAATTTTAATCAAGTACTACTTAAATGCATAGTAAGTAGAAGTACACATGAATTATACAGCTTACAATCTAACTTGATTACATATTATCTAAGCACATAAAAAGTAATGGGAAACACAAGACTCAATAAGATTGGAGTCAAGTAAGAGGTTAGAGTGAAGAGAATAGAATGGATCGGGGTACTCGGATGTAGGGAAGAAATATGGGTAGTTTATTTAACTTACATATTTCACACAACATAGTGTGAGGTTAAAAAATAAAGGCATGCACAAAACAATGCAATCTAAAAATCCAGAACCACCATCTACCAGATTTCTCAAAAGTTAAAAATGATATTTCTAATTTCTTTTAAGCTCTACATGTTTAAAGTTTGAAGAAGTCCACTTAAATGTAGAATGGCTCCACTGTATCACATAATGTTTGTATTTCATTTAAATTGTCTGGTTCCTTCACCAAACAGTTCTTGAATTCATCCTGTAAGCTGAGCACTGTGGTAAGAGTTGTGAGTTTTGGAAAAGACAGATACTTGTGTACACAAGGAGCTTATATTTATTATAAATAATAGAGATTGGTGTTTCATAAATCACATTCAAATATATCACATACTTAAGACGGATGAAGCACTACTTATTTTAAGTTGCATCTAGTGTCTCACCATTGCCCATAAATGATCTAAAGTTAACTCAATCCAACAGTTAAAAAAAAGTATGTACACTGCAGAAGGTACACGTACCCAAGGGGAAATCACATTCACTTTTGGATACAGGTACTTACTATTCATGGAAGTTAGAAAAACTCCATGGGTATAAAAGGTGCAAGGCCTATAAGGATTCAAAACTGAGAAAGCCCCTCTTAGAGAAAGAGTAAAAGGCTGCTTGGATAGAGAGGTGATATATAAGAATCTTGAAGAACCCAAGTAGTGGGTTTGCTTGGAAGGAGTAGTGAATGGTAGATATTAGTAAGCAAGTAAGAGATAAATGCTATTTTGAAATGCCAAAGCCTTCACCTAATAATCTTTCACAGGCATTCTTTAGGGATCATATCTTTTAGGGGGCTGATATGGGTGTAGTCAAGATTGGTGACAGAATTATTCCTAGGTTCTGTTGAAGAGAAACTAGGCGTGGATGTGAAATAATGCTCAGGGTGCTAGAGTTCTGTACCACATCATCTGGAAATCTTGGGGGATCACCTATGCTCACAAGTCAGCCTTTGATAATAGGGAATAATAGAAACAAAATGATTATTTACGGAGAGTGACTCATTTATCTAATAACAGTTCACGTCCTGCTGGAATGTTTTCAAGGAGACTCTGTCCAATTGCCAAGTAATTTATCTGATTTCCTCATAGTTACTTTGGCCAATTTAGTTCATAACATTATGAACTAAATTAGGCTTTTCTGGTAAGGCATTTTCAATTGCTTTGTATTTGGTCTTCTTTCCCTTTCATTCTTCCCTCCCTTCATTTCTTCCTCTGCCCCTTTCTTTCCTTCCCACTTGAACTGCTTCCTGCTTCATTCTCAATGCATTTAAGGTAAGTCAGCCACTACAAACATAAAGATACATGTACAGTTTAGGGTCCCGAAATATCAAGAGATATTAGTCCAGTAGAGAATGATTTACTGATATTTAATTGCTTCCTAAATTTTTACATTTCCTTTGTCACCAAATGTGGAAACTCTGGTATACAGTAAAATATGATCACTGAAAATTCTTAAAGGAATTACTGAATCTACATAGTTGCTTCTTCATGGAATTTTAACCTCTTTTACACAATGTTTCCCCATAGTTTCTTAGACATAATTTAACTATTTCTAGATGCTGACATTAGCAATGATCCTGAATCTTAGTTTTTTAAAAAATAGTCCTTTCAATTTGTGCATTTACCATTTAACATCTTTTTCATAAGTATATAGTAAATTAAATAACCCCAATAGCTAGAAGCATGAAATTTGGTACTAATCACTAGTGAAAACATAATTCTTCCCATGTAGTATTCTCACCCTATTTTCTTCATTGATGCTAATTATACCCTCCGCCTTTCAGAATTGTTATGATTTCTGCATGACTAACACAATGAGTCAGAGCTACACTGTTGCTACTTTTCAGCCATTCTTCTATAACACCAGTTCACTTTAGATAGAGTAGATGAGAGTAGATAGAGTACATGCATAACATTTGTCATAGTATGATTATGAGATTATCCTTTATAGTACACATCACAGTGCACTTCTGTGATAGACATTATTGCACTGCATGGAAACAGGCATTTATTGGCAATAGTATTCTATTTGAGCCATCAATGTCTACGTGACTTGGTCTCCAACTCTACACACTGAGTATTGGGATATACGCAAATACATTCACACACAAGAAAGATACCCTAGATTTCATGGGCTAAACTAATCACAAAGATTTAATTGTTTACCACTCAGTTGTCTATTTCTTCCACCTCTGTGTTGAACGGCTATTGTTAGACATGCCATTGCTTCTCTTTGCTAGGAGCCACTGTCTTGTCTTTTTCATCTCTCCATTCTTTGTCTCTCTCACTCTTTGTCTATGTCTCCTGCCCCTTGTCCATGGTCTCTTTAATTAGTCCTTAAAAACACTCTTCGTTCTTAGAGACTATTTATTAGTCTTTAACTTCTGCATATCAGTCAACTAATTTTGCTTGAAGCCTCGGGCATTTGGCTTTCTAAGGCTCACGTGTTCTTCCTGTTGGTGACTCAAAGGTTCCTTCTTTGCTACCATTGTTGGTAAATTCTAAAGTCTGAATATTCTGAATGCTGGAATGTTGTTATCTAGAAAGCTCATCAACACATGGACAGGGTCTTACGGTTTTTAAAATACAAGTGTATATTTGTATCTACACATCTTCTTTTATGTATTCACTGTTTCATGCGTGGAGTTTAAATTAGCTCTAATATCGACAACTATTTCTGTGACTGAAAGATGATCTACATAAACTAGTGTCTCTATATAAATTACACAATTCACTGCCACTAAAGTTGATGGCAAGCTAACAAATTCCAAAGAGACCCATTTGCTTTGTACAGACATAATAATGTAGGTGCCTTTCCTTCAAACAAAAATGTGATCCAAACTTCATATTTGACTTCATTTACTTATTATTATTTTCTTGACATGATTCTGGTGTAGTTGCTTTGCTTTACTCAACAGATATAGCTATATAAATATAAAGGAGAGTAGATAAGAGAAGTATACAGAATACAAAAAACTAATTTTAAAATTGATATTGAAATAGAAAACATTCATCTGAAAATTAAGGAATTTGAAAATTCAAAAGAAATATGCACAATCTAAGTTTAGGTTATAAACTATAATAACTTATTAATAAAAATCAATTCATTCTATTCTTTTTATTCTAGATAAAAAAAAACATTCCTAATTTTAAAATTTTATGTCTGAGATGAGTGAACACACTGAATCCAGTCAAGTATATTACTAAATCAATACAGTCTTAGAATTAAATTTGGGGAAATTTTAGAACAAATAAACACAACAGATTTGTGACCTCTGTTGTAATTCAATCACATATAGAAATAGAAATCACCACAGAGAGAGTTCGTACACTCCATTCATTCATCCAATAAAAATTTAGTTCTTATTATGCGCGAGGCATTGCAGGGGATACAATGAAAAATAAAGCATGGACTTTGCCCTCATGGGGCTTACAGTCTAGTGTGGAAAAAATAAACAAGCACTTAGTATAACATAAAGGAAAAAGTGATGTGTCATAAGAAAGACTCAGACAATGTGCTGGGTTAGTCATTGACACTGGCAGACTTTTTTTTTTTTACTGTAGGGTCTAAGTAGCCAATAAAAATAGAAAGAACACTGACTAGTGTACAAAACTAAGTGCCAAATTTTATGAGTCTGTGTATGAAAAAAGCTGCAATATTAATGCAGTTTAAGTCACCAGTTGTTAAAATATTTGATCACCGAGCAACAACCTATTAGAAACACCAGCTTGCCAGTATCATAAGTAGACGTAAATGGAATAATCTAAGATTTAGGAACAAAAATATCATTTTAATGTAATAAAGACTCAAATTATTCAAAATACTCATGACACATTACCTTTCCACACAGAAATTTGCTGAATCAGATTAAAGTGATGAAGAATTCCTCGATGGCTCAAGTGTGCTCCAAGGAAAGCTAGAAGGTTGTACAGTTAACTCCCAGGGTATAACTCTAAACCATACAACCTACTACCTCAACCCGGATGCACACAGCTTCCACTGTGGCTTCAAATTCCTTATCATATCTTCAGTCAGCTCCTCCAAATATGGCGGCCATACACCTAAGGGCTTGGCAAGGATGTAGATATAATATTCTAACATTTTACCAATTAACTTAATATGTGTCTGCTAGGACTATACTAACCTCTTGGGTTTCTAGCATAGGTCAAATGAAATGCCCTCTGACATTTCTCTTGGCATAATTGTACTAGCAATTAATAACATTAAAAGTCTATAGCGTTCAGCTTCATTTTTCAAGAGAAAAGTGTTTAAAAGTTACACATAGATCCAAATGGTTCCTTTAATTTTCTTATTGAAGCTGATGAGGTGCACTAACCATTGCAATATGAATTGACATTTCCGAACAGGATCTATTCAGATCTGGGTTCATACCTTGCAATAAAAAACCCCAAGTTTCTTAAGCAATTACTGTACGTGCATTCAAACTTGAATGGCTAATTCCCTGAGCTCTTCCAAGGGGTCAACGATTGCCTTTGAAGACAGAGGAGGATTAATTTATACATTAAAAAAACCCAAAAGACCGAAGGAAAATACAATTGCTTCAAAAGTAATCAACTAGAGTTTTCCCAGAGTTGGACTGAAACATCATCTAACAGCCCGGTGTGCGGTACTTCGCCAGATTAACCACACTGACACAGACCCATAGAAGCGAGCTTGTGCGGTCCACTTCACCACAAGATCGGATCTACGGGTTTATGCCAATGGGCGGCATCTCACATGGGCTCCTTATTAAAGCAGAATTTGTTGTAATTATCTGATGAAATTAGGAGATGAAAATACTAATATCAACCCTTTCATATAAACATTTTAAATGTTGAACTGCTCTAAGTATGCATATTCCCAGTTAAAGGCCTTCAAAAATATTCTAAACTAAATGAAGGTTTATATACATAAGAATTTAAAAAATACTACATTGAGAGATTTTCCACAGATTACTTTTGTTTTAATAGTATTTTAGAATTAGACTATTCTAATTAACAATGAGTTGTAAAAGAAAAAATAATCCATACATGCATGTATGAATTATGTAATTGTGAAGCATGAATGTAGTGTTATGAGCCTATAATTAAGACCAAATTAACTATTAAGCTAATTGTGTAAGAGTAACACTGTGTTTGTTCTAATTCTTGTAAAACCTCGGTTAGTGGTTTCAAGGAATTGGTAACATATAACTTTCTCATAAAACAAATGAAATCTTGTTAACTGGGCAGAGTACCGAAGGAAGTTATTTAAAAGTCCTCAATATACACATAGCTGCCTATAGTTAGAAGAACACTGAAATTAACAATATTTGAATCAACAAATCATAGAAAACTAAAATTAATCACATTAATAGCATTATTACTTCTACTGAGCGCTAACATTTATACTATGGATCTATTTCATAAAAGAGGATATCATCTCTCATACTCCACATAGTTAAATTTATTTTTCAAAAGTGATATACTTAAAACATATTATATGGCTACATACATCTCTCATCTGGTCAACAGGTTGGTTAAAAGGATAATTAAAAATATTTAAACCACCAGACCATGGACAAACACACAAGAATAAATATAAAGCCAGCCACATACGTGTTTTTAAGGTTCGAAATTCAAGAGCAGCAAAATTATAACTTGTACGAACATTAATTGTTTCACTCATGGCCACAATGTTTAGCCTTTTTCAATTATACCTTCATTATTAAAAATAGTAGTACCACATACAAATTACTATGCATTTGCATGTTTTGAAATAATATGTTTTATAGACTTTATATACAAAATTTGGTCTTCATAATTTTCACCATGATTTGTTTCCAAATTATCAACATTCAAGATTCATGCATTCAATTATAGTAAAAATATTTCAACATAAATTTACAAATTTAGATGTGAAATAAAAAGTGGCATATATTTTGGGTTTTATCGTAACTAAAAAAATGTTTATTTTGGTTTCATTGTCTTCTTAGATCATATGTTTAAAAGAAAAAAAACATGACTTTATCTCCCCCACCTCACCAAATTTAATTTCCATTTATATGGCACAACAACTGATAAAATACACTTTTGCTTTTTCCTAAATAACTTTCTATGCAACTGTATTTCAACAATGTCATTTGTATGGATATGCAGATATGTATTCCAAGTGACTCAAACCATATATTGCTCATAAGCTCAAACAAAATTTTTTTCACAGAGGCAGGTAACGTAATAAATTCTCACCCACCAATTAAAATTCCAACAGCGAGATTCATAAATAATATGAAATAAACTCTTATAACTAAGCAGTCAAAATGATTTTATTTTTTTCCTTTAAAATATTAAATATTAATTGTTCTTTTGCTTTTCATTTTTACCTGAGGTGATTTGCTCCTATGATCACTTTCTTCACTTCTCATATCCATGTTAAGTTTTTCCCTAAAACAACCACAAAAGGAGAAATATCAGATAACTGCTCTCTAGAAGGAGCATCTGGGAGGATGGTGGAAATCAAGGTAGACGATCGAGAAGAAAACAATATCAAAATGGGCAAAACCTTTTAAACTATTTTTTAAAGGCTTGGAAGAGTCACAGAGCCCCACCCAAGGCTCCTCATATGACATATAATGTGGCCTCATGGTTTGCATTTATGCATTCATTTTGGTTGGTGGTGTTTTCACAGGAACAGTTTTGAAAGTGAAAGGAGGCATGGCTGTTAGAGAAGCGCCTAGGTTTTGCACAATGAACTACTGAAAGCTGAAAAGAGATGAGGATTTGGCATGAGCTTAATAAGATAATTAAGAGTGTAGAGATTAATGACTCCTAAAAATAACGTTTAAAATCATGTTTTTCAACTAAAGGATCTTGAAACACGAAAACAGGTTTATACATGTTAATTAAGCCTGTGAAAGTTGACGTTCCATTAGCTGAGGCAGCACAAAGAAACAAGAGCTATTTTTTAAATAATTAGGAAACAATAAACCATAAACTTAATAAAATGTTTCATTTGAATGTTATCAGTATATAGGGTATTTGTGATCTCCCATAAAGTCTTCACAGAATAACAAAAAAGAAATCATTCATCAGTTCTACATTTATTCATTGTTTACCCAATGTATTTTCAATATAAGGAAATATGATTTTAGAAGCACACAGTTTGCTCAAAGTTTATTCTTTTCATGGGAAAAACTATAGCATCGGTTTGTAATATGCAAATTATAGTTTTCATTTATATATGCTGTATATTTCAAAAGCATTTTATTTTTTAAACATGTTTAGAAAGTTTTAATCAAAATTAAAATCTGTGGAATACATCTGTTAATCCTTTCCCATTGAATCGGGCAAAACTGGGTTTTGTTATAAAATGCTTAAATTCCTTAGCAATTTAATTCTACAAACATAATAATTAGAATGCAATGCACTTATCTGCTGAGCCAATACATTGCTAGAAACTTAAAACAAGTTTATATGTACTTTTTCCACTAAAATAGTTAATGGATATTTCCAAAGCACCCTGCAACAGCTCTAAGACAAATATTTCTTTTAAAGTATACTTTAAAAGAGAGTATTATTGTGGAACAAGCTTCTTTTCTACTTAGCAATGGAGAACATGATCTTTCGGCACTGTTTAGATTATACTGAAATCCTGGTAAATTATTTAATATAACTTCCCCCAAACTAATTTTATGTATCAGCAGTTTAATGAATATTCTAATAAGACCCTTTTTTAGAAGCTCAAAAAGTTTCTTTCACATTTCAAATTATGAGTCACAGCACATGAAAGATTTAGTTTCTTCAGCAATTAGGGCTAAACACTCACTTTTCTTAGATAGCAAAAACTAATACTGTACACAAAAAGCACAGATAACATATTTATGTCCTTCCAAAACCTCCATGTATAACAAAAATAAAAACATAGATCATCTTTTTCATAGAGATTTTCTATTTATAGTTACGTTTCTATTCTAAGCAGGATTAGAGCAAGAGAGTAAAAGAAAAAAGTTAATAAGAGTAAAGTGGGTGACGAGTTAAATAAGAGTAAATTGAAAGTTCAAGGATTCTCTTTTCTATAACAGTAGGTTTTAAAGGAAACAACAAAAAAGTTGTACCTGATATGAAAGGTGCGATTTCACCAAGTGCAATACACTGCTAATTATGCCATATTTTTGAAATAATAAAAATAAGAAGGCTCATTTGCTTATGTTGCCTTACAAAGCTGCTTTACAAAGCTCGATGTCTCTGTAGTTACACAAGCCAATGTTTGCTTTTTTTTGGTTTGTTTTGGTTTAGATTTTTGTTTGTTTTTTTTTTTTTTTGAGCAGGAACATCTCATTTTTTTCATCACTGTTGCATGGAGTGGGACATACTCCGTTTTTTAGTTTTGATTTTTGTTCTTCAGGGCTCCTGTAATTTCCTGGAAAAAAGGACCCGGGTGCTTGTCTTCTTTTTCCTCCTTTCGGCATTCCAGGCACAAAGCACTGCGCAGAAGCTGCACCAATCCTTGCTGTCCCTGGCAGCAGAGTGGTAGAAGGTGGGAGAGACCAGGAATCCTTCCAGGCTGTGCTGACTTCAGAAATGAGGATTGCACACGTTTGTCTCCTGAACCAAAAGGGTGAGAAGGCAGGGTGCCAGTTTGCTACACTGCTGCAATGATCTCATGCTCACTGCTGCTGTCGTCTTGTTTGCCCAGTTCAAATGCCTGTTCATTATAAACCAAAAAAAAAAAAAAAAAAAAAACCAAAAAACCCTACTTGGATTCTTCAGCAAGCAGAAAGGGTATTAACATTTAAAAAAAAAAATCAGCAGTTAGAAAAGGCAAAAAAAAAAAACAACAACCCCCAAAATGAAATACACACAGTTTTAGGATTCACTTGTTATGCCTCAATATTCTGTTTATATTTTTCTTTTCTTTTTTTTTTCCTACTTAGAGATAAGCAGCAGAATTTATCAGGCGTGAAAGGGACAGCCTCCTGGTGGCCTGCCAAAAACCCAGAATAAAGGCGAAGTTGTGCTTCAAAGCTCAGTCGCTTGCTGAGTCTGGCTAAAGTCAAGTATTAAGATCCACCATTTTCTGAGCAATGCTAGAAAAGAAGAAAAAACTCAGGACGGTTGCTGCTATCCAAGTCTCCGTTGGCACCATCACAAAATCTCAGTCGGAAGGTCACATGATTCTCTGCCAAATGTAGAGTGCGTTCCCATCAACCATTCTGCTGATACTGCGAAGGCAGCTATTGTCTCGTTTAGACCCAAAGTTCAGCCCACTCTTCATTGAATTAGCTGAAAAAACGCATCACCTTTGGGGGCTGGGAGTCATGGAAACGTCTACCTGGCAAGCTGCCCACTTTTTCTGCCCATCAACCAGAGATGGAATTGTGCTGCCTAATGCAATGATGACTTGGAATGTGAAGAGTCGTCCAAAGTGAATCTGATTCTTGCAACGCCTGTTTCAGTTTGCACAGAAAACTCTGGCTTCTTGTAGTTCGGGGCGGGTGGGGTGGGGGAATCTTTCCCATTAACTGTAGCAAATAAAGGTCTGAACATGCCTACTCTGAACTTTATTTCACAGCACACCCAAATGGTTCTCAAATGAAGAGACCGAACACCCTGCAAGTTTTCTGAATTTAAGGCATCCCTTCCTCTGTTTTTCTTATGAGTAAACGCAACAAACCCAGGTCATTTGTTTTAGTTTCTCACATTAAGGTTTAAAGGCTCAGAGATTCTTCTTGCTTTTTATTCCTTTCTGATTTTATCTGGGACTGATTCTGTACTACATGGACACGATACCCACCAGCAACAGTGAGGATGCATGACCACTGCCATCTCCCCCCAAGTGGTCCCCCGAGAGAAGAGCCAGTTGTCTTCGACGACAGAAAACTCTGCCACTGGGTCCAGGGGTAACCTCTGCACTACCTAGCCCAGCTGCCGTGCTTGTTTGCTGAGACTGACTCATGTCAGAAGTGCTCTTTCTGTTCCTTCACTAGCTACGGTTTGCCTGTCGGGAATGAAAGATGCCTTTGAAAGATGCAGGGAATGTATCAACAACTCATAGGCAATAAAATGAGACGGTTCCCCCTCCCCAATGAATTTCCATTCAAGCAGGCAACCAAAGTTCCCATGGAAAAACATTTCCATACTTTTCTAACAAAAGTAAAGGGAATTAAATCTTTCACTATTTCCTTGAGCAGAATCTAAAGCCAAGTGGAAAACCCAGTCTTATTAGTATTTAAATCAAACATACTCAATAGTACTGAAAGGAATCATGTTCTCCTACCTGCATTAAAAAAGCTTTGATGATGGGAAGATCTTTATCTAAAGTATGATTTCATTTGCAGAAAAATTTGAAGTTATATTCGGGGCTTTACAAAATGATGGACTAATGTTATCCCTCCTACATGTATATACACAAACACACACATTGTACAACATATGGCGAAGATATGAAAAGATAAGAAAACCTTAACTTGCCTAATAAAAATCATCCACAAAATTCAGGGATTTAGGAAACATCTTAAAAATGACCTATTTTTTTGTAGCAAGTTTTCAAGTAATTTTCCTTTGAAGCCAGGGAATGAAAGCTAACACACACACACACACACACACACACACAATCACACATACACGAAGCATTCTGGTGTCCTCCTCATTTGTAATTCAAATACAAACAATTCTAAATCATAAAACAAAACCTAACACATGTGGTGAAACTAAAATGGCTTTTTTTTCGGATTGTGAAATTCTGGACAAATTTTGCTCATGTCCTAACGCACGCTGAGAGGGCCTGGTCAGGAGTGAGCATGGCTGGCAGACCCATGTGCCCCACACCTCAGCACAGCAAGAAGAAATTAGATAACCTCTAATGGGAAGAAAACTTTCAATGTTCAGTTCTCATTCACTTATTCAGCAGATATGTATTAAGTAAACACAATAAGCACTGGGAAGAGTAATGAATCAAACGGGCATGCTCCCATGCAGCAGTCACTCAAGAACTTTCAAGTGAGCAAAAGCTCACTTCTAAACCTAAGTATTGCTGGCCCTAAGGGAACATTTATTGGCAACAAACTGGTCAAGAAACAATAGTATAAACTGGAAAGTGGAAATGAAATGGATATTAAAAATAAAGATAAAGAGGCATTCTGTCTCAAGTATTCTTTTTAATTCAAAATTTAATCAGTGTTCATAACTCTGTTTAACTTCCTTAAAGAACCTAATGTGAAGATTGTATGTTACCCTCTCAATTAACAGATTGAAATAACAGAGAAAAGTAAAAGAAACAGGAGATGTTCACTTTCAGGAAGATGCCATAGACTCAGTTTTTCCTAGTCCTCCTATTAGGCACAATTGAAAACAACCCTGAGTGTTATATGTGAAACACACACCAGGAGGCTCAGAAAGACCGAGAAGACCGACCAGTCAGGGACCTCAGGACCCAAGGAACAGCATGGTGGTGAGGTCCTTGGGTTTTATTTTTGCCTCATATATGCAAAACGGGCAGCTGAAGGCGTTTATAACCCAGTGACATCAACTGGTGCAGACCAGAAAAGCCTCAGCAAACCCTGCTCTCTTTAGGCAAAGGACCAGGAAAGGGCAATATCTAGAAGACAATATCACTGTGCTCCAGGAAAACACCACACAAAAATGTGCCCCACACCTGCAAAGGCCTGGCCCAATGGGGAGTTTAGTGCCAACCCTTGCTAGAATAGAACAAAGAATCCCAAACTTCCCTCCCCAGTCCCAGGTGGAATAGGGAAGTCTGAGTAAAGCACTGAAACTTTCCTTTCTGTCAGGGGCTCCCCCACCAACCACAACCACAACACAGTACCAGTGCAGACCACATAAGGGACCTGGACTTCCAACCCAGTCTGACGGTAATGAGGCACCTTCTCCATATCTGTTAAAGTGGCATCAAATAAAAGAGGCCCAGCGAAAATTCATGACCTTGAAACTTCCCAGGAGCAGTAAAGCCACCTCACCATCCCCCAACCTATAAGGTGCCAGAAGAGGCCACAACAGGAGCAGTAATAAACCACTCCCACCGTTCTAGCCAGGCAGACACCAGTGGAGGCCTACCAGGGAGCAGGGACTCTTACCCCACCCAATGGTGATGTGAAGCCCTCCCACTCAGGTGTTAATGTGGCTGGCCGGGGAGACCTGGAATTCTGCCCACATCTGGCAGTGAAGACACCTACTCTTCTTTCTTTGCTGCAGTGGTAGTGGAGGAAGCTAGCTAAAAGAGAAGGTTTATATAGCATTCAGAGCCTTGTAACATGTACCCCAAACATCCGGATTTCAATGGGAAATCATTAATCATACAAAGAAGCAGGAAGATCTCCAAATGAATACAAAAATTATAATCAATACATGGAACACCAAGATGATAGAATTATTAGAATTATCTCACAAAGACTGCCAAGTAACTATCCTGAAAATGCTTTAAGGAGCAATAGCGAACATGGATGAAATGAATATTAAAAAAATGAAAAGTCTTAGCAAAGAAAAAGAAGATATAAAGAATAACCAGATGAGTGGGGGGAAATGGAGACAACTGTACTTGAATTTGCCATTCAACAGCAACAACAAACAGGAATAACCAGATAAAAACTTTACAGCTGAAAAAATACAATAACTGAAATAGAAAAGGAAAGAAGGCAAAGGAAGGGAGAAGCAGTGAACTGAAAGATCGATCTATAGCAATGATCAAATATGAACCACAGACAGAAAATATACTTACATAAAAAGTAGAGACTCAGGCAAACGTGTAATATAAGAAAAGTAAAGAATTCATATATCATGTAAATGTTAATTCAAGAAAGCAAGAGTAGCAATATTAATACCAAATAAAAGAGACTTTGAAGCAAAGGAAATTGTCAGTATCAGAGGTAATCATAAAATGATTTTAAAAAAGACAATCCAAGAAGAAAACATAAAATCCTTGAATGTGTATGCACCAAACAAAAAAGCTATAAAATGTAGAGTACAAACTGGTAAAACAGAAAAGAAAAAACAGATCCATGATTGTAATTGTAAACTTCAACATACTTCTCCCAACTATTGATAGAACTAGACAGAAAACTAGCAAGGATACAGAGCTCAATGATATTATCAGCCAGCAGGATTTAATTGACATTTTTAGATGTACTGCCCCCAAATAATAGAATACACATTGTTTTTAAGTGCCCACCAACATACTACAGGATAGGCCATTTCCTGGTTCATAAATCAAATCTCAACAAATTAAAAGTAAGTGAAATCATACAGTGTTTTTGAACTACAGTGGAATCAATCTAGAAACCAATAATAGAAAGATAACCAAAAAATTACTTGGCAACTAATAACTCACTTCCGAATAATTCATAGGTTAAAGAGAAGTCTTAAGGAAAAACATATTGGATTGAATGAATATGAAAATACAACATAGCAAAATTTGTGGGGCACAGCTATAACAGTGTTTTGGAGGGAAATCGATAGTATTAACTGCAGATGTTAGAAAAAGCTCTCAAACCTATAACCAAAGTTCCAACCTTGAGAACCAAGAAAAAGAAGAGCAAAGTCAACCTAACCAAAGAAGGAAAGAAATATTAAGGATGAGAGCACAAATAAATGAAATTGAAAACAGAAAAACAATAGAGAAAATCAATGAAGCCATGAGTTCATTCTTTGAAAAGATCAATGAACGTGATGACCCTCCAGCAAGACTGACAGATGAAAAAAATAGAAGACACACCCCAAACCACCAGTTTCTGGAATGAAGCAGGAAGTAGCACTGCAGAGCTCGCAGACATGTAAAGGTATTAAGGGAAAACTACAATCACGAAACTCAGAACTTAACATGAAATGCACCAGTTCTTCAAAACCCGTATTACCACAACACAGCCAATATGAATTAGATCATTTTAATAGCCCAACAACTATTGAGGAATTTAATTTGTAATTTAAAAACATTCTCAAAAAGGTATCTCCATGACCAGATAGTTTAGAAGAATAATTCTAACAAATATTTTTTAAAAGGTTTAACACAATTCAACTCACTTTGGGGAGAAAATAGAAGGAGGAAAAAATCCCCAATTTATTTTATGAAACTAATATTATCCTGAAAAATCCAGACAAAGACAATATGAAAAGAGAAAAGTATAGACTGATATCCTTCACAAATATAGACTCAAAAATCCTTAATTGCATTTTAGCAAATAGAATTCAGAAATACATAAAAAGAATTATGTAGCATGGTCATTTGAGGTTTATTCCAGGGATGCAATTCAGGTTCAATATTCCAAAATCAATCGATATAATGCAACACTTTAATAAGCCAAAGGAAAAAAATCACTCAATATATGAATGGATACAGAAAAGTGTTTGAAAAATTTCAGCATCCACTCATGACTTAAACCTCTCTGACAAGTAGGAAGAGCAGGGAGCCCCACAATCTGATACAGATATTTTCCAAAGAAGCTACAGTTGACATTACATTTGATGGTGAAAGATTACACGTTCTTTCTCTAAGAGCAACAATAAGGAAGAATGTTCACTCTCTAACCATTCATTCAGCATAGTGCGTCAAGTTTTATTCTAGGTAGTATAATAAAGCGTAACAAACAAACAAAGTAGAAATACCATGCCAATTAAAATCACTCAAAAATGAAACATTTAGGTAATGCTCTAAAAATACATATAGAACTTGCATGCTAACAGCTATAACACGCTGATGAAAGCAACCTAAGAGATCTGGAGAGACACATTATATTCATGGATTACGAGTCTCCACATAGTCATGATGTCAAATTTTCCCAAATTTATACATAGGTTAATGGAATTCCTATCAAAATCCTAAAAATATTTTTGTAAAAGTAGATAAAATTGTTCTAAACTTTACATAAAAATGCAAAAGAGCTTAAATAGCTGAAACAGTTTTGGATAAAATATTGGAAAGAACTATCTGATTTTGAGACTTACATAATAGTATATCACTAAATAAACTAATATTAGGCATAATGTATATCTGTAGAATATATTATTAATAATACGTTTAGTAATAGATTATAATTTGATTATAAGTAAGATTGTATGGTATTTGTAGAGGAATAGGTATGTTGATTAATGGAACAGAACAGAGAGTCTAGAAATAGACCCCTACATATACACCTAACTAATTATTGACAAAGGTGCAAAACCTGTTTAGTGGAAGAAAAATAGTCTTTTCCACATATTATACAAAAATTAATTCAAATTGGTCACAGACTAAAATGTAACATAGAACTTTAAAACTAGAAAATAACATAGAACAAAGTCTTTGGGATCTGGGTCTGTGCAAAGAGTTCCTAGAATTGACTCCAATATCATAATCCACACAGAAAAATGGATAAATTGGTCTTTGTTACAATTAAAAACTTTTGCTCCATAAAGGACTCCATTAAGACAATGAAAAGAGAAGCTACAGGTGGGAAGAAAATATGTAAAAACCACATGTCTGAAAAGAACAGTAACCAGAAAATATAAAGAACTCTCACAGCTCAACAGTAAAATGTAAAGCAATCCACATGGAAAATGGGCAAAAGATAAGAGGAGGCATTTTATCTATGAGGATATGCCGGTGACAAATAAACACATTAAAAGATGTCACACATTGTTTGCCATTAGGAAAATGGAGATTAGAATCACAATGAAACATCAGTGCAGCCCTACTAGAACAGCTAAAACCACATATATATATATACACATATATGTATGCACATATATGTATCACTATATATAGTGACCACACTTAATATTGGTGAGGGTTTCAGATCACTCATTCTATTGCTGATTAGAATGTAAAATGATAAAATGGCACAGAAACTCAGGAAAAGATTGGCATATTATTTTTAAAACTAAACATATGTTTATCATAAGATCCAGCCATTTCACTCAGGCACTTATCCCAAAGAAATGAAAGTTTATGTTCACACAGAAACCTGTACATGAGTGTTTATAGCAGCTTTTTTCATAATAGACAAAAACTGAAAACTACCCAGATGTCCTTGAACTGATGAGCCGTCAAACAAACTGGTACATCCATACCATGGGCTACTTCTTAGCAGTAACAAGGAAGGAACTATTGATACACTCTTCTGAATGATTTCGAGAGAATTATGCTGAGTGAAAAGAGCCACTTCTCAAAGGTCACATTCTATATGATTCAAATTATAAATTCTTGGAATGATTAAATTATCAAAATGGAAAGAGATCAGTAGTTAAGATGTTAAGACTGGCACGGGAGTGGGAGGGAAGTGGGTGTGGGTAGAAAAAGACAATGTGAGGAATCTTTATGGTAATGGAAATATTCTATATCCTGACTGTATCCACATCAATATCTAGGTTATGATATTGGTACTACAGTTTTCGAGATATTGCCAGTAGGGAAAACCAGCTGAAGAGTGCATGGCACCTCTGTTTTATGTTTTACAACTGCATAGGAGTTATCACAAAATAAACAGTTTATTCATTTTTTTGTAAGAAATAAAACAAGACAACCACTTTGGCTAATTGTTTGAACTGTCCTAGTGTTATTAAAAGTAAAACCCCTAGAAAAATCTGAACTTGCTATTGGTTTACTTAGACCTGAAATCCCAGAGTGGATCCCAGAGTGGAGTTCATGAAACAATGATTTGACCAGCTAGGAAAATTAGCTTGGTGAAATGTTCCCAATCAGGGCCAGCAGAATTTCTGTAAAGGGATAGATAATATATGCTTTAGTGCTGCACGTCATATGGCCTGTGTTGCAACTCTTCGCCTCTGCTACTGCACTATGAAAACAGTCATAGACCATACATAGATGAAAGAACGTGTCAGTGTTCCAATAAAACTTTATTTACAGATAGCAAACATTTAATTCATCAATTTTCATACACAAAGTATGCTCTTTTCAAACATGCATAAATAAGAAAAAAACATTATTAGCAAATAGACCATACAAAAACAGGTCCTGGATTTATTTGGCCCACCGAATATAGTTTGCTGGCCTCTGAGTTAAATTACGTATTTGGAATCTTATTATGGCATGATTCAGTTTGTTGTTTCCTCTTTATTTTCTTCTAGAACATCTTCAAAAGCTGCTAACTCCTCCCATTTAGGAGTTCCCCTCACTGTCCTTCTATGTTTTCTTTTCTCAGATTGTCAAGGGATACAAGCAAAAGTTTTACCGTTAAAATATGAAGCTTTGTACAAAGTAAAAAATTGGGTCAAGTTATCTTCCCAATCTCACCTGTTTAAACATTTTTATAGTTTTCCTGAGAAACAGTGCTGCCTCTTACAGGGCCTTTTGCTGATACTGTCTTGAGAATCACTAAAAGAAGAAATTGCATGAGGCAAAGTACTTGAAAGATTCAAATCTATTTAGATCATAAATTGAAAATATATAAATAAAATGGCTATAAGAAACAGTATAGTATTTTGTGGTTGCAGGTGTTTCTTGCATGGCAGTGGTTTGGGAGTCAGGGAGAGCAGACATGGCATTAAAAAGCAGCGTAAAAAAGTATTTATGACAGTAAAATGAGATTTAAATTCTTAAGTGAATTAAACAAGGAGGACATTAGACTAGGGTGGCTTTAAATGTCATATAGGTCTTTTTTCACTTTTTTAAAATTATTGTGCAACTTTAAACAAACTAAAGCCTAAGCCTGTAATGCGTGAAGGTTAAGAAATGGAAAACTAAAGACAACCAATCACAAACAACCAACTAGGCTTTCCCAAACAAGGCAACTGCTTAATCTACAGCCAAACGCCTTCCTTGCTTTGGCTCCTGTATAAAAGTGTTTTCCCTTGTTCCTATGGGGGGACGTGCATCTCAGCACTTCTAATCACTTCTGGCTTGGCACTGCGCAGTTGGAATCAATTTTTGCTCAGATAAACTCTTAAAATGTTTAATGTGTCTCAGATAATCTCATTAAAAAATTAAACTTATATCAAGAAAAAAACCACATCAAGCACAAAGAGAAATTCAAAAGGAAAGCCTAGGTAGGAGGAAGGATAGTAAATAATAACTTGTATATTCTTGAAGTCAAAATACTCCTCGGAGGTCACGTGGATAAAATGGTAGGCATCTACTGGAATTATTGTTTTTATGAAAACTAAGATTTTTTCCACAAAATCATGCTTTTTTAATGACACTATGAAAAGCAGTTATTAAATCACACAAATGAAGTCCTCAGACAACACTGTCTAGAATTTCCTTCAAAAATTAGAGTGAGTATATGGAGAACAAAATCTTTTTAAAAAAACTAACTGACTTTAGATAACTAATGCAAAAATTAAATCACTTATTATTTTTACTCTTCTGATCAACTAAACACCAAAATTCATTAAAACCTCATGACCAGCCATCATCCTTGTATCAGATAGGAAGTGCTGAAAAGTTTTAAATAAATGTTATTTCTTAAAACTTTGACCTAAAGTAAAATGAGGTTTTGTTATTACAGGTATGAGTTAATACGTATACTTAAAAGTTATAGTAAAGCCCTTAATAGATAGATGTATAGAGAAATATTAATTATTACTGAACGCTCCCAAATTATAGGTCTGGTTCTAAGCAATTCATGTGAATTGACTCAGTCCATACATGTGTGGTTACCTTTGCTGGTGTAACACTACCCATCAGAAAAAGGGCTGGCAGAAAAAGGGCTGTTTTTAAGTGTGTGGTAACACTGGTGTTTAAAGTGGCCTAGGGTTTTCACCATTACTTTTACAGTAACTATGGAATTGTACATTTCAATTTTTATTTTTCCAAAACAGATACTGAATAACATGCAATTTTCAGTATGTGGGTCCTTTCTAAGTAATTTAAAAATGCCTCTTGTTGCTTTTGAATATCAGATTCTTCTCAGATCTCGAGCTTCAGCCCACAAGTAATTAGCAAATCCTTTTGGGCTTTGTCTGATTTAAGAATTTGGGGTACTAAGATCATCCCCGTGAAAGCATACAAACCAGATTACAAGGGTCAGAAATAAATTGATTGGAGATTAAGAACAAAATTCAAGACCAGAAATAATTTTCAAAATGTATGTCACAAATGCTTTCCTTCTGTGGGACTTTTAATAGGTTTTAGTACTATTTATTTCATTAAAAGTTTGGAAAGTTAAGTCATATCAAGTTTAAAATTAATAAATGTATGTACTTAGAAATGATGAAGATGGGCAAAACTGTTAGTTGTCTTATTAATTTGACTTTGTTTAAGAAGAGCATTTATCTTAAATATGCATGACACTTCATTTCCTGGTTCACATACCAAGTGAGGCTCATGTATCAGGCATGGAAGTTTTGGAAATTCGGCATCTTTTTTTGCCCACTTAGTGGCTCTGTTTTATATAGTAACTAATTTTAGGCTTCATTTCAATGAAGGACTGTAAGAACCTCCATTTATCAGAATGGAAGCTTGCATTAAAAGAGTTAAACAACAAAGTCATAAATAGCCAAGATACTCTGTCTACTTAATGGGCAGAACCATGAGGGTATTCTGGACTCGCTATCTCATGTTCCTATGACTTCATCGATTGCATCCATGAAGTAAGTGATAAAGCCTTTGGAAATCAGCAGAACATGAGCCAAAGGTGTCCAGTCAAAACCTGATCCCAGATCTGAGGCATTATTGCGGGTACTGCTGGGAAGGGCTTGATACTTAGAACTGAGAACACTTATTCATCGTTCCCTTTTAGCAACTAGATTATTTTATGAGTGTTTCTCTGCAGTCAAATGCATATGCTCGGTGACGTCCAAGTGTAATGTGGTGATGATTAGAGAATCAAAACCAGAATAATTATTAAGTAATTCCATCCCAGAAAGGTAGAGACAAGCCATCCCTACAGAGTCCTAGTGTGTAAATCTACTAAAAAAAATTGCATTTTAGTTTTCTGTCTACCAAATCTCCCTAGATCTTCTACCAGTGTCTGTTCTCAATTACAAATAGCATGTTTTACCTTTGAAAAGTCTCATATGACCTGACTTTACCCTCACTTACATACTATCAATTACTGGTCTTTTAAATTAATTAAATTTCAGATAAAATTACCCTCAACATCCCCAATAACTTGAGGCTGTGCTGATGTAATGTCATCCTCCAGGTTTGCATATCTTTTGCATGTGTGATGATGGATTCTCCTTATAAGGAGTCTGGTTGAAGCAAGAGTGGGCAGAATTAGCAAAATATGGAATATTCATATGCCACCATCTGTACTCAATTGTGTTAAATGTAGCCCAGATCCATCATGAGGATTCTCCAGATTATTGTCATATTGGTAGCCATTGGTCTGACTACATCAGTTTTTACGTCTCCTTCATCTCTCTAGGAGAACCAAATGAAAATTCCACAAGACGCTTACATTTGGAATCATGGGCTACAGAAAGGATTTACTGTTCTTATTTGCATGCAAACTTTTCTCAGTTTGCTATCAATATGGATAACATTATTCATTGTTTCTCAACAACCTTTATTCAGTAATGCAGGAATAATTTTATTCATGTTACATTCATAAATTAAAAGCATTCTTTACAAAAACATGTGTAACAACAACAAAAAGAATGAAAGTTATTTGTGCATGAATTGAACTTACTGTAAACAGAACTTTCTTCTATTACTCCCCCAATTACTTAATTATAAAAAGGATATTACAGGGGCACAGATATCATATGACATTATTAGAGAATGGAATATTTCACAAATTATTTCTTAGTAATGGAACTTTATCCTATTAACAGGAAAATAATTTTTAAAAATATAATTTATATTTACATATATATATAATATATATATATTTGGAAAGCAGTCCACATTTTTACTTGTTAAAAAGCGTATGTTGTCTTTAAAAAAGCATATGTTGTCTTAATGTTATTTTTATTAGATTTTGTTTTCTAGGTAATATTGTTATGGGCTTTGGTTATTGAACTTTAGTTGATCAGAGTGTCCCAGTGTGTAATGGAGCAAGACAGACTTCCACAGAAAAAGAGTGTTCCAAGAGAATGAGAAAACAAGCCTCAATGCAAAAGACATGTCTGACGAAGGACAGTTATTCAAGATATGTGAAGAATGCTTAAAATGGAACAGAAATTAAAAAAACAACAACAACTAGGTTAAAGAACTGGCCAAAGACCATGATGGACACTTCACTGAAGATAGATAGCAAATAAGCATATAAAAATATGCTCTATATAACATGTTATCAGGGAAATGCAAACCAAAATAACAATGAGGTACCACTATACACTTAATAGAATGGCCAAATTTAACACATTGGCAACACCAAATGCTAGCATGGATGTGGAACATAAGAACATCTTATTCATTGTTGGTGGGAATACAAAAAGGTACAGCCACTTTGGAAGACAGTTTGGTGGTTTCTTACAAAACTAAACATATTCTTTCTATACAATCCAGAAACCATGATCCTAGTATTTACTCAAAAGAGCTGGAAACGTAAGTGCACAGGAAAACATGCACACACAGGTTTACGGCAGAAAGTTGCAGTGGTGAGGGAGAACGGATGACTAGAGAGAACACAGGATTTGTATGCCTGCAAAATTATTCTGCATACCTCAATGCTGATAAATGTCATTATGCATTTATTCAAACCTGTAGAATGTACAAAATCAAAAGTAAATCTTATTGTGAACTTCAGAATTTCAGATGAGAGTGATGTAGCAATGTAGGTTCCTCTGTTAACACATGTTAACACTCTGCCAGGGAATGTTGACTAATAGGGGGCTATGTATGCAGCGGGGCAGGGATATATAAAAAATCACCTCAATGTTGTTGTAAAAATTAAATCTATTAAAAATAATTTGGTCACTTAACTTGCCGTAGTATTCAGTGCCTATGCAGCCTATTATTGTACATGGTATAAGGTCAATACAGTTTTTTTAAAAAATGGAATTTGATTATTTATTTGTAAATGACCTGACCTTTATATCTTTACATATTCATATTTTATATTATGTGTTACATTATATACATTTTATATTTTCAGTTTTATCAACCTGATGTCCTTTTCTTTCTTTGTGTCAGGTGTCACTTTTTTTCTGTCAGGGTCTCTGGCACTCCTTATAAACTGCATGTCCTCTTCTTTTGGCCAGGAATGAAAAAAAAAAAAAAACATAACCAAGGCAACAGTGTCAAAATCACCTTCACTCTCTTAAAATTTAATAAATAATGAGCACTGCATATGTACAAGGTATTACCTAGGAAAGATTCCAATGCTTCAAAAGTCTTAAAATCTTGGAGAAATTATGAAATGAGTCAAAGAGTTTTTAACATAAAGCCATTTTTTTTCCTCCAACAGATGGTTGAGAACAAATATAAAGGGAATGAACATCGGTTGATAAATCAACCAAGTCAAGGGTGTTGATAAGTCTAGAAAAGCTTTATGTATACCTACACATTGATGGTTAACTAAAAATCTAGAAATTAGGAAATATTCTGTGCCATACTTCAAAATTCATTCTGTGCTTCCAAAAATAATATACTTAATGAGATGTGTTGCAAAGCTGTGTCTGACATTCAGTGTGATGGTGTCCAGAAGAAGACTCCAAAGAAGTAAGCTTTCAGTGTAGTGTCTGCTTTATCCCACAGATGGGAACATGCCAGATTTGGAGCAGAAGATAGAAAACAAAAACATGAAGTGCAATTGTAATACATATATATGAATAAAATCATTGGTCATTGTATATTTTGCTTGATTAAACAGTTCAAGTAGCTACAAGGTTGACTACGTACCAAGACTATGTTTTTAAAATAATTGTGAAATTTATTTCTAATAAACAGACTCCACTCATTGCTTGTTCAAATGTGTGTTTATTATTTACAAATGGCAAATAACATGAAAAGAGAAGAATGTATGTGTATTGTTGTGTGTAGTGTCATTTACTTACAGTTAAATAAAACTACTCTTTATATTTTTTCAATCTAAAAAAGAATATCTTACTATTTGTTATTTTAAGATACAAAGAGTAAAAAACTAGATTAGCAAAGCAAAAGTAATATTTAGATGCTGAATATGTACTTTTATTTAATAAAAAGACTCTAATAACTTGAAATCAAACTTATTTTAGGAAACAGAGATTAGAGTATAGTCAGAGTTAGGGTTAGAGTTGACTTTTTAATTTCATTTGCTTTGTTCACAAACTGCATCAGTGATCACTGTGTTTAACTGTAGGTATTTTCATTTTTTAAAAATATATTTTATTGATTATGCCATTACAGTTGTCCCATTTTCCCCCTTCATTCCCCTCCACCTTGCACACCTTCTCTCCCCCACATTCCCCCTTTAGTTCACGTCCATGTGTCCTAAGTTCTTTAGCTTCTACATTTCCCGCACTACTCTTGCTCTCCCCCTATTTCCTCCCCACCATCTATGCTACTTATTCTCTGAACCTTCTCGCCCACTCCTCCTACCACTCCCCTGTTGCTAACCCTCTGTGTGATCTCCGCTTCGGTGGCTCTGCTCCTGATCTAGCTGTCTGCTTACTTTGCTTTTGTTTTAGGTATGGTCATTAATAACTGTGAGTTTGCATTTGATAATGGTGGTTCCTAGAAGATAAATATCCAGGTAGTGGAGAATGAATCTATTTAACTATTCAATCTGAGCTTCTGAAATCTTAACATGTGCATGTGTCTATACCAGAATTTCTTACATATGTTGAGCAAGCTCAGTCAATATGTTTTATTTCAAAAGGTTTACTTCATAGATTACACTACAAAATGCCTTTCATCATATACATAATAAAAAGAATCTAAGAATATATTTATAAGGTCCTATCATATTAAAGATTTTATTTTAAAACTTGGCCCTTCCTATTTCATGCACTATCATTTGTCCAAATCGTAATTGAAATTCCTTACTTTTATTAAAAGTAATGTGAAAATACCACTTTCAACTTTTTAGACC
The DNA here is from genome assembly GCA_004027735.1 of Carollia perspicillata. Lineage (NCBI taxonomy): Eukaryota > Metazoa > Chordata > Mammalia > Chiroptera > Phyllostomidae > Carollia > Carollia perspicillata. Next base: position 24,853 of record PVKM010002961.1, read on the forward strand.
CATATGTAGCCTGTTTAATGTATCTCTTTTAAAGTTTAAGAGAGTCTTCTACCCACTCAATTTCAATTGGATAACATTTTGTCAAGTGTTTTTTTCCCCCCCTGGTTGTTATTTGATGCTAGCTAGAATTCAAGAAATGACATTGATTTTATTCAAATAAAGAAATATTTTAGTAAAAAAAAAAAAGCACTGAATTGTAGAATTCTGTACAGTTCCAGACATGTATACTTGCTAGTACAGGGAAATATCTATCAACTTTATTCAGGGAAGTGCTTTTCAAAGACCAGGGAGTTACTGTGGAAGGCTTCCCAAGAGGAGCACACCCATAGGCCTGCCTCATGTACTCAGATCTGTTTCAACAGAGGCTGGAAAACTGTGGGGAGGAATCCTGTAGTGAGAATACCCCATTGAGATGGGGTAAACCAGACAATCTAAGGCCCATTTTGCACTCTGAGGCTGGGTAAATCATTTAATCAATTTGTGCTCACTTTCCTCTCTTTTGCAATAGGAATAAATATAATAATGACTATGTTAGGTTGTTAAAACAATTAAGTAAGTAAACATAAATGGGCTAGAACATGTCTAGTATGTGGTAGGCATTAAATAATATTAGTTAATATAGTTGTTTTCAAGCCTCACAGATTTATGTCCAATCAAAAATATTTAATAACAAAAAGCTCTCCAGCAACATTTTCTAGGAACATTTTCTATGTCAGTGATGCTACCATTCTGGTACATTGATATAGTGCTATATTTCACATATATCATTTGATAATCATCCCATTTTTAAAAGTCAACCAAGGCAGATTCTATTATTGCCCTCCACAAATCAATGAACTGAAGGACAGAGTGACTAACATATTTGCTTAAAATAATGTATTCAAGATATAAAAATTCAAGAACACAGGTCATCTGATTACTATTCAAGGTCTAGTTTTTTTTTTTAATTAAACATTTTTAAGTATATTTTTTAGCTTGTATTTTTTTCTTCTTGTTTCTCTCCTTCTCTCTCTGTCTGTGTCTCTGTTCTTGTCTCTCTTGTTTCCTTTCTATCCCCTCCCACCTGTGGGAGTAATGAGCATAGGAAAAAGAACAGACTATAAAATTATATTTCCTGTATAATTATATTAAGTATTCTTTTGTCTTAACTAGACCATTAGATGTTGGGGTTTTAAGGTGGGGAAATAAAATTCACTAAAAATAAGTAAGAGAAATTTGTTTTGTGTTTGGTGAAATCTGGATTTTCTGGACTATCTGCTTTACACAGAGAACATGGGGAATGTGAGGAACGTTTGGAGTTCTGTTTTGTGATAACCCTGGAAAAGCATTCAGTAAGAATTCAAGTTGCATTATACTATCATCCAGTCTTATCAGCATAAAAAAATACCAAAGATTTTTTGTGAACATTTTCACCAACAAAAGGCCTAGTTTTGAAAAACATTTTAAGATACGTTTTCTATATAATTTTGAATCTACATGATCAAGTTTTATGCCTTTCAAATATAGTGGAATCATTTTTACTAGTTTTTCCAAAGATCAAATTAAACCTTAAATGTTTGTGAAACTTAGATTTCACAAGACTCCAGTTATATATTTACCTTAAATGGGAACTTAAGATTGAGGTCAAAATCTAATCAGTATTTGTACATGAATTCAGGTTAATTTTTCTTGTAACTCACAAATGTAAATTCTTAAATGATTTTCAAAGAGAACAACTTTATCATGACAAAAGAACTTTTATTTATTTTAATGTATAGTGTTGTTTAATATTTTATTTTTTAAATATTTAATTAATCTTTAATAAAGTTTCCTTTAAAGTGAATTAAAATCCAGAAAACCTATAACAATTATAATTATCCTGTTAGATTGCATTTTATGTGTATAAAGTGCAATTGTAATAAAGTGTTATAATGGCAAATTATGAATTTGTGGTTATCACATTTATTTCTTTACTAGGGGAAGGACATATTTTCTGTCCTAACCTATATTAGTTTAGGATATTGAAGAGGTATAGACTTTAGACCAAAAGTAAAGGTTCATACTTGACAGTTATCAAAAAACCTCGTATTTGGACAAAATACCCCATGTATTAAAAATTAAAGTATTGTGGCAGACATAAACATTTAAGAATTTGAATAAGGAAATTAAGGCAGTTACCTTAGTCTATTGGTTAGTGACTGAAAATTCAAGTATATTCAGTCATACAGTGCAGATGAATTAGGTAATAAAGTCAACTACGATGCTATAATTATTAGAAATTTTCTCCAGATTGAAAATAGGACAAAAGAGAAAAATGCAACAAAAAGATTAAAAAGTGATATTTGCTCACCTGTTTTCATAAGGAGAGCTTTCTACAGCTTCCTTATGAAAATACATAAAGGTTTTGTACTGGGTATAATCTTATAACTTTTGCCTGTGTGTAAAAGAGCAAACACATGTGTTCCATCAACCCCAATCCTGCCTCTTTATTATTCGCTGGACTTAGAAACTTATTCAGAGGCTTTTTTTCTTGATAATGATAAATATTTTTACTCATTTAAATTTGGAGAGGTATTTACTTCACACTGTTTGAGAACTAGAGGAGGGGTTTTTGTCTCCCGTTAGAGGTAAACTCCGTGGAATGGGTGTTCGTCTGTGTTGTCGGCTGTTCTGTCGCCAGTGTTCTGAAGAGTGCTGGCCACAAAAGAGGAGCTCTATACATATTTGCCGAATTAATGGACATTGAGGTGTTCTCACTTGTATAACCGAGTTAATCTTGCAAGGTGGTTTTTCTCCTTGTGGGGAGGGGGATAAAAATAATACAGTTTTATACCATAGTTTAAACTTTGTTGACCAAAGCAATATTTTGGGGAAAAAGTGACAAGTGTGGAGTTTCCTTTAGCAAAATCATTAGTATATCGGTAGTCATTTATGCTCAAAATCACAATTACAGCAATGCAAACATATACTCAGAGTCTTTCTATATAGATTGCAACATGGTATACATACAAAATAGCTTTTATTATTTCTACAACATGGAAAACATTCTTTCCACTTGGTATACCATGTACTTATAGATTTTAAACAAACATAACTGGAGGATAAATTCTCCCTTCCTCACTAGTAATAAAGTAGGCACTATAAAATCTTACTACAAAGAACTTGGTTATACCATGATTTTGATGTGTCTCTCAATCTTAACCTTTTCAAACACCAGTTGCAATGGGGTTCCTTATCAGAATACAGGAAACACTGTGATAAAGTCTAACATTAAAGAACTGAAATGCACCATGATCTCCAAGACGGAACATGCTACACAATATTTAAAAGATGTACTTGCATGGGATATCTCATTAGACTATGGTTATGTGAGTTTATCATTAATGATGATAGGCAAGTAAAATAAATCATTTCACCAAAATATTTGCTCTGAATTTGACTTTTCCATCATGGTGTGTAGATATGTCCAGTCCAACATTTATTTATGATTATATTTATGATAACAATGTGGAAGATATAATGGGAACTATCCATTCTCATAAATTTGGAGACCATCCAGAAGGACCACCGCACTGAAGAGCTACATGGATTTTCCAACAGTTTACAAGTATTTAACTACCACAATGTACAAACAGTGTTAGTTTTCATTTCTGGCATTTCCTCCACTTTTTGTCTTACACTGGCTATATATTCAATTTAAAAAATTTGTGTAGGTGAGGTAGGGTGTGGCAGGAATTCTTTCCCACCCTTGATGCTCTCTTTCACATAGAATGATCCAGGTCTCCCTCCTCTTAATTAATTCCCAGTGACCTAATCTGACTAATAAATTTGCAAGAATAAAGCTATCCATGAATAACTCAATCCCCTCACTGCCATATGTTCCTGGGGGAGGATGACCTTCCCACAATAAAATGGATACTGTCCTACAAGGCAGACCTAGTTTTTCTAGTCTAAATGGGTGGGTAAGTTTGTCATATTTTGGCTTTCTATCTGCCTCCTCTTTTCCCTACTTTGTTCAGAACTCAAGGGACCCTTATTATCTATTGAGGAAAAATCAACATGTGGAATTTTGCTTCCCTTGCAATTTAAAAAATAGATTAAATCTGTGGTTGTGAATTCATTTTTTTATGCTTTCTTTAGATAATTCTCTAGTATTATTTATTCTTCAGTGTGCCATGAGGCCCCAGAGTTTCCTGTGCATCTTTTCATAGTACGCAGTACTGAGTGCATAACATGTTTGTCTTCATACATGAGCACTGCTGATAAATCATTAACAAGCAGACACTGTGTCCAGCTGGGGATTTTTTTCCAGAAATGCTATTGGGTTTGCTTCCTCTTGTCCTTTTTAAAAAAATTTTAGTGGTGTTCAGCTATGAGATAGTTGGCCTGGGTTTGAACTGTGGTCTGTGAGTGACCCAGGAAGAGTGCAAACCTCATCGGCATAGAGATCCAACTCAGGCTTTGGCCTCATTATCTCCATGACTCAACCATCTGAACTAATTAATAACAGATGTACAATTATTAACAAACACTGATTCCACTTCTTGAAGAATTATGGGTTTACAAGTTGCATTAAAATGTATTTAGGCTAAACTTGGATGTATTATATTGAATATATTTGCGAAAGTAAAATTTTCTCATTTTTATTTTTTTCAGAAATCTTAACACCATTGTAGTAATTGCATCTAAATAGAAATTGATCCAGAATAAAAAACATACCAATGCCTTCTTCCTTTCTATCCTCCATCCCCCTCCACAAAGTGTCTATAAACAGTGACATTTATAAGCTCTCTCATGGATATCCAGTATTCTACATCAGCAATTACCTTTAGAAAAGACAGTAATGCTAGGGGGAAAAATAAATGGCAAGAAGAGAGGAAGAGCAAATAGACAATGGGTTGACTCCATAAAACAAGCCACAGGCATAAGTCTACAGGAGCTGAGCAGGGCTGGTGAGGACAGGCACTGCGGACAGCTCTCCTTCACAGCGCTGCCTGGAGTCCGAGCTGACTCAACAGCTCGTAACACGCACACATCAGTAGCATGGTTGATCGGTTCTCTCTGTTTTTATTACCAATTTCTCTTATTTACGAAACAGTGTCCTAATTTCTTCTGAAACATTTTCATACTCTCCAGTTCATTCAGTTGTGACACACCTTTTATTTCTCTTCTCTGCATTCTCTTCCTATTACGTATAGACTGATGGAAAAATTTCTCTTACGACAATATATCAGTTCTTGAAAAAAAACAGTAGTAAACTTAAAGAAGTCTAACAAAATCGCTTGTTCAATATAAAATAATTACTAATAGAGTATCTTGAGAATACACATCTTGTGATTAGCAAATAAACTTTATCAATTATATTGTTAAAGTATATTAACACATGGGTAAAAAAATAACTGGTTGCTCCAGGATGATTAAGCTGTTTGCATGATCTGCACTATATAATAAGTGGTTAATCAGAGGCAAAAATGCCATGTATTTCCAGGAATTCCATCCTTTAAATTTTATTCTCTCATATAAGACAATGATATATTTGTGCTTTTTAGAGCTAAAGAAATACATAAAATTCATTTTCTGACTCATTCTCTGAATGAAAATTGTAATATAATTCAAAAATTCCAACTCATGAAATTTGTAGTTGTTTACATTTTTTATATTTATATAAATTTTTGTAATAAAAATAAATTATTTATATGAGCTATTTTCAGATAAACTTTATGCTAATATATTTTGAAGTAATAATTTCTAATTTCAAGTCCCTGGCTTAAAATTACTCCAAGTTTACTTGTATTAATTCAGCAGATCAGACTTTTTAAAAACAGATCTATTTTAAGTCTTTATCTAAAATATCTGCTTCATTTTTCTTTCCCTTTTAGTATGGTGAGATCTGGTGCAATCAATTCATGATCTTTGCATTTGGATTTAATATCTTAAATATACTTTATAATTGTCTACTCCATAGTCTTCGTATCCTGAAGTTGTCATCCAAACCATCAAAACACTCATTAAATATTGCTGTACAATTTATTCATCATTTGCTCGTTGGGTGTTTCAAGAAGCCTGTGATACATTTCCTCTCCATGATCCTTTGACACATTTTCACTTCTACCATCTTGATGTTCCCATCTACACTATTTATAATTTCTGTGCATCATAAATAAGGCAGTCTTTTTTAAACATTCTCCTTTTAAGTAGTTAATCCCTATATTGATGAGCAGATTTTAATTATCACTGTAGCCACAAGAAACAAATAGATAAATTGGCCCCAAACAATGAACTCTATGTAGTTTAAATCTGTTTTTCCCCTCAATTTTCCTAGGCATTTCAGAGCCAAGGACAAGTAGTCCAACAGTCAGGATCATACCAAAGCTCATATATAGTTTTTCTCCAAGCAAGTACAGCTCATAAAGTCAAGTTTTAGCCTCCCTTTTCAAAAACGAAAGGCTTTTATTTCCCAGAGCAAATTTCTATAGATTTTCAAATATGGGTCATGCATGTCTTTCCAAAATAGAAGTTGCAACCACAGGTTCAAAGAGTCCTAAAGATACTTGCTTTGTTAACTAATATTCAGACAATATTTTACTTACATCTCTAGAATTTTTCTATGACCCACAATGTAGAAATAATATATAGCAATATACCTGGGACACAAATTATGGATTACAGCAATATAATCCATAAGCATCCATTAAGTAAATAAGGTTCCTTTCAGGGAAGTAAAAATAGCAAAAATAGACTATTAGATACACAAGGACTTGGTATGGAGTTATGTAAGTGTCCAGGGGGAAAAGGTATATTAAAAACAATCCTTTGAGCTAAAAACACAACTTGTTTAGGTCACTTAAATATGAATGTATTGATATGAGAAATCAGTTGCTAAACCAGCAGGACAAATGGAACTGCCTGTGCCCTTGCTAGTACAACCTACATAACATGTGATACATCAAAGCCATCCTGATTTGACCCCCTTAGTCAGGTTAGAGGCTATATAGCAATGCTAGTATACAATGACTAAGGCTCTTTAGTCCAATTCTGAAAGCAAACAAAACAGCAATGACCCAGTGAAACACTGTTGCTAATATCCACACCTTTATTTCAATATAAACCTTATCCTTCCAATGGGTAGGAAAAAAGTGTCCCACTTTATGGAAAGAATCCTCATGCTTATATTGCTAAATCCCATTCTGTAAGTGACCTCTAAATAGCATTCTAATTTATAAGCATGGTATGAGTTAATACTCTAAAATGGAAAATGTACTCCTTTATCATTAGTAAGATTCAAATAAGCATGAAACTCCTGTCTTCATCAAATATGCTATTAGTTTAATTTAGCGTCTGCATTCTGCTCAGGTACAAAATTTGTGAAAAGTTAAAAGGCCTTTTTAGACATTGAGCTGAAAGAGAAATTGCGTTACTTTTTAAAAACATCTTTCTGGCAGCTAGCTTACCATTCCTACTATACATGGTAGATTGATTTAGCTGCTTAATAGATGAAATTTATGAAACTATCGGGGATGGGCCCATTATGTACCTGCTCCTTTCTATTCTATAGAAAGCCTTCAGTCCTAAACCATCAACTGGGTCACTAACCCTTGCCAAAAATCTCAAAAGCACCAGCTGTTGTTCATAAGCAGGATGGATATGTCTGGTTTAAGAAATTCTACTGCCACTGCTGGAAAATAATTCAAAGTGTGTGCTCTTAGTAGATCCATAATACTATGTAGTGCTATCTTTGTGTAAACAGGACAATGTGGAATTTAATAATGCCTTCAGCTGAGAGATAAGGAATGCATTAACAAAAAAACATTTTGCTCACAGAACTAAACCAAAAACCTTCAGAACAAACACTAGGGTAGTATAAGATTAAAATATAGATATATCATGTTATTGTAAATTAAATGCCTCAGGTATCCTCTCTTCTCACGCCATCCTAATTGCCGCCACCTGAAGCTAAAAGCTTATCACTCACTCCACACCTGCATTTCTGCGAGTGTTTCCTACGGACCTTCAGGACTCCAGGCTGCCTCTTTCTTGCCTATCTTTCTGCCCTTCAGCTGTCACCCTTATATTGCCCATCACTTCCAGACTAATCCATTTTAAATGCTACTTTCATCATATTGAAACTCTGCTTAAAAATCTACCATAAATTCTTTCAAACCACAACAAACACAAACTTTTCTATCTCGGTGTCAAGACAACACATAAACTATTTCCATCATTCTGATTTAAATTTGTTTACTGAGATTCACCCACAAATACTTCTGAGTCGCCTTCTCACTGTGTCATGAAGGGTCACATCCATCAGACACTGCATTGTTTCCTTCATGAGTTTCCCCTCATACCAGATGCCTTCCACCATTGACCTTGCCATTGCTTTGTCATTATGATCCTGAGGCTTCCATGAAGCACTCCCTTCTTACAGTCACCATCATTGGGCCCATCTCCTCTCGACACCTGTATCCTTAGTAACACTTCCTGGTAAATGGCCTTTTATTACTCAAGTTTCTTTCATGGTTTTTAGACACATTACCATAATTATAACATATCTGAGGAGAGGCACTATGTTAATTACTTCGGTATGTTTTCTACAACAAAAACTGTACTAAAATACAGAAAGCACTTACAAATTATTGATCAATTGCAGTGCATTTCCACAAGCAATAAAAAATTAGAGCAATATATTTCTGGCCACTTCTGAATTCACAAAGCATTTTTTTCTCACTTTTCCAGTAATGGAAGTGGTTTTCAAGCTATAAAAAGATTTTTTTTTGCTATGGAAGTTAAACTTTGTAACATGGCATTGACTTTAAATGGTAAAACTTTTTTTGTAAATACATGTAGCACAGTATTTCAGAACCATAAGAATACATGTAAATAATTTAATTTCTTTGTGCATCTACTCAAAAATAGAGAAACTAATCCCTAACAGTTAGAAACCACCTAAGGCTTTTTCTAGCTCCTCAAAAATCAGCACAACTATGTTAATAGTATAAGGGAGCTTGGAAATAAGGACACCTTTAATAATTCTTTAGAAAGATATTATTTTGGGGGGTCTCTGAAGGAACTTTTTATTTCTAATTCTTTTCATTTCTTTTAAAGTAAATAAGCTGGCAATTAATGTTTTTCAAGCTCTGTGATCAGTAGCAACAACACACACTTCAGGGGTGATCGAGTCTTGTTAAACCGCACTAATGAGTCCTGGACAGATTTAACCGTTCTAAAAAGCCCTTTGTCCCTTTGTAAAAACTCAGATTATTATTTTTTTTGTACATTTCTCTTAATGCCACTTATAATTCCAGACATAAGCTCCCACTGGAATTCTGATAAAAATTTTATAGACTTACAAAGAAGTGACATTCTGAAGTCAAAAGGTTCAACAATTCTATTTTGTAATTACTAATTAAAAAACCCAGGGATCCCTAATAAATTATCCCAAACAACCAAAACAGAAGCACAGGACCCAGTAGAAGCTCTCTAAAATGAGGTTTCTAATTTCTCTGGCTCTCATTATTTCTTTGTGTTCACACAGCTCTGTCCAGTCTGCTCTTGTTTAACTATCTACCTGTCTGCATACACTTTATCTTTGATGAGTGGGGAATAATGAATATTGATACTACTTAGATAATATCAATGCTTATAACATATGTTGATAATATTGATAGTAAATTATTAAATCTAATATTAATTTCTAATATTAACAAAATGCTGAGATGCTAGTGCTCTGAAAATAAATGCAGCTAGAAGACTGCTCAAAACACATAAAGGATGGGACTGAGAAATATGAAAAGTCAAGTAGAATAGACTGGAAAGGTCAAAGTCATGAGATGGTCTAGGAGACTAGTGGAGCATGTTTTTCTGGTGTATGTAATATAAGTGATGAGGAGAGTTGTGAAAACCAATTTATTTCTATATATGTATTTATTTTGGCATTATACAATTGCTCCCTGAAATATATTTTTCTCATTTCAAATTCAAATAAGGCATTTTCAGAAAACAACAACCAAACAGGGGTGTGTTCTATTTTCTGTTTTCTTTATAAAATGCAGGATTACTGTTTATCTTTTGTACAACTTTACTACACAGGAAAAGCTAAAAAAAAAACAGAGCAAAAAATAAAGAAAATGTCACCAATCAAAAATATGTCTTTATACTTCTCCAGAAATTATTTCAGTGTTGATCTGAAAATTATATTCCATTTTTCCTGCTCTTAATTTTCTAAAAAATTAAGAAACAATTTTAAGAAATTACTAAGAAAATTTAAAAAAATTTCTGAAGGAAATAATTTTCTTCAGAAATTAAGAAATAACAGAAATAACTGTTATTTCTATGTCAACATGAAAGAGATGAGACAATATACTGACACTTCTGTTTCATCTGCCTTGAGGAAAATCTCAATGATTAAAAATGCAGTTTCTAACGGTCCCCTATCTTAACCAATGTCCAGCTCAGCAGTCTTTTTTTTTTTTTTTAAGATTTTATTTATTTATCTTTAGAGGGGAAGGGAAGGAGAGAGGGAGAGAAATATCAGTGTATGGTTGCCTCTTGTGTGTCCCCTGCTGGGAACTGGCCTGCAACCCAGGCATGTGCCCTGACTGGGAATCGAACCGTGGTTGTTTGGTTCGCAGGTTCGCCCTCAGTCCACTGAGCTACACCAGCCAGGGTAGCAGTCTTTTAATAAAAATAGAAGTTCAGTAGTAATACAAAGGCATCCATTTCCCTGGAGATGCCTAAACTCAAATCATTCTTTTAATAAACTAAATGTACAGGTGCCTGAAGACTCAAAATCATTGACTTATGTATAGTAATAAGTCTGTTTTTTTTCAGTAATATTTCACATAATAATATTCATGAATCCATTTTGTGATCTCTATTTCATACTCTCCTCACATTAAAAGGGTCATGTTTGGTTTTAGCTATGAATTCAGTTATCATTTTCAAGTGTTAAAGCAGACAGGAGCGTAGCCCTGGCCAAAAGACTCCGTCCTTTGAGATGAGTCAGTGCCAGCCTCCTCACCATGGTGTCTGCATGAATGCCTCTTTCGCCTTCAAAACTTTTATATGTGCTTTACTCTAGTTAGTCTGCTTTTTCTCTCTCTCTACAAGAAAGGCATTTCTAAGATTAAAGCATATGTTCTAGATGCCGAGACTAGCAACCAAAAAGTGAAAATTCAAACATTTTTGGTGTGGTTTTTTTTTGCTATTAAGTTTTTTTTAAAGGCCAGTTTAACACAAGTGTCCAGGAAGTGCACTGTGTGGTCTGAAGTACCGTGGTTTGATGCCACCTCTCAAGACGGTTTCCATGATTCCAGAGCACACTTTCTACACAGTATCTGTTTTCTTAATAAAGCAAAAGGAAGTCACAGCGATGTGCGATGAAAGCACTAGAAATAATTTAAAGATGAAAACTATCACTCCTCTGAGAAGTAGGAAAGGATTCTAATAATATTTGTCAATGGTAAGGATATAGATAAACACTCCAAGCTGGTACTGAGAATAACAAGATGGAATTTACATGTTGAAAGTATTCACTCGAGTGCCGTCTATTAGAGTTTTACCAGTTATGAAAATAGTGGAAGTGGGACAAAGATATGAGAAAGTTTCATAGTTTCATCTATATATGCTCATTCCAAGTAGTCAAAATAATAGCTAGCTAGCTATATGGTCTAATTATTATCTTCATGTATTAAAATTTAGAGGAGGATGAAGGAAAAGGGTGAGAGAAAAAAGAGACTACACAGAAAAAAGAGGAAAATTAAAAGAGAACAGAAACCAAAGAAAATGATAAAGTGGGAGATAGGCTGATTAAAAGAAGAAATGTTGTTGCAAACAAAAAAGTTAGTAACACATAGCACTCAGGTTGGGCAAATTTCATTTTGTTTCAGGTGGGAGCTAAAGCAAAAACTGAGGTTTGAGCTGCTAAAAGGCCAGCCTATGAGGCTTAGGATTTAATTTTAAACTCAGCTCTTCACTGTTTTTCTAGTGTGGAGGTTTTCTTTTTTCTTTTTAAGATACTTTGATCTTTTGTCTTAACAAGTCTGGCCAATATGTAGAGAATCAAAATTGTGAGTGCTAATGCTTCTATTTTGTTAAATCAAGTATTGGACATTGTACTATTTGTGTGGTCTGAAGACTACTGGAATTGTACTTTGTGTGACCGAGGTGTTTGAAGATTCTGGAAATGAAGTGCTTAGCTGCAAAGCCAAAGTGAATTTTTTTTGCCAGAAAGACATTTTATTTTAGATGAACTAAGCTCAGTAATATAAAAATATCCATTTTCTTCAGCAGAGTTAATTGATAATTATATCTGAGAAGTCAAAGCCATTAATAAATGTGGATCCTGATAATAATGCAGGTTATGACTTGAGAATCTTGTCTCTACTACTTTTTACTCTAAATTCATCTATTACAGTAACACTTTCTTTTAATTCAAAGAATTCAAACTACCTAGACTAAAGGAACAGTGAGTCTACTTCAGAGAGTACTTAGAAAGAATAAGCTAAGTAATTAAAACTCAATGATTGATTTCTTATATATAGGCTTTATAATTGGACCTACCACAGGTTATTAAAAGGTCTACCATAATTTAGTGATCACTAGGTGCAAATAATATGCTAAATAGATATAAATATACATTTCAATTCAAATATAAATATATACCCAAATGAGACAGGTGTATTAACAGATGGAAGAAAATAACTCTTGATTTATTTTCTAGTTTTTGAAGTTACAGCTTTAAACACAAGCTGATAGAACTGATTATCAAATCAATTGGTCTAATTTTCCATCAGTAATTAATCTGTAAACTGACTGCAAAGCTTGATTATTATGCTCTCAATTTTTTCTTTGGGAAGAAATGTGTTTACCTAAATGGAAGGCAGAATATCAAAAATGAAGTAGATATATCCCAGAAACACTACAGAAATAAACAGGGTTTAATGACTACCATTTGGTGACAGTTATGCAAGTCACTTTGCATAACTGTTGAATTAAATTGAAATGTACACTCAGACAGAATGTAACTATCATATGTAAATTATTTTAAATTATCTTAATTGGTTAAATTACTTATTATTTATATATCTTTGAGCTATTTTTCAAAGACTCAGCAAACAAATTTAAGAAACGTTGGAAAGTTTTAGATATGTAGGTTTCAGGTTATTTTGTTTTTTAAAGACTATTTTTTTAGAGAAAGAGGAAGGGAGGGAGAAAGAGAGGAAGAGAAACATTGATGTGTGGTTGCCTATCTTGTGCCCGCTATGGGGGACATGGCCTGCAACCCAGGCTTGTGCTCTGACCAGGAATTGAACCTGTGACCTTTTGGTTCTCAGGCCAACACTCCATTCACTGAGCCACACCAGCTGGGGCTTTCAGGTTACTTTAAAACCTAAGGCTTAAAAAGGGTCTACAGACCATAATTATATTTTACACCAGTAGGACATACTCTCAGAAGTCTTTTGCAATGCCACTATTGGGACTTTTCAAGCAAAATTAAACACGAAGAAAAAGAATATGTAAAACTAAATGTAATATTAAATGTAATATTAGATAACAGGGATCTCACATAAACATTAGGGCATACTTACCAAATGTTAAACCATAGGTAAGATTTCAATTGGTAGAAATGGGAGGCAAAGATATGGGGGGAAGGGGAATGAAAAAGGTACCAGCTTGATTCAATTACAGGGTATATGAAGGGATTGTTGAAAAATTTAGTGAAAAGAAAGGAAGTTCTAAATACACTGTAAAGGTGATCATAATGTGAACCACAAATGTGTAATTTACTTTGTTGACAACTAGGAATCATTGATATTCTCTGCACATTGTGATCAGGAGCATGCTATATAAATAGCACTGTCATAGTCGTGTATTAGAGGCAAAAGTGGGAAGACTAGTATTACAAAAGTGATGTTAAACATTTAAAAATTGTATTCACTAATTAGTATAAGTAAAAAATCTAGTTTAAATTATAAATTATATTTTTTTATGTTCATATCATTAAGCAAACTTTGAACTTTATAGGACTTTCCAATAATGAGAAGAGAGGGGTAGGTTTAGATGTCTTGCAAATTTCTTATGGTAGTGTAATTTGGCACTATCTTTCAGGAAAGGAGTTTTGCAGAATGTATCAAAAGCCCTAAACTTCAGGATTAGAGTAATTTTAGTTCTAGAAATATATCCAGAAGAAAAATTAAAATGCAGATAAGTATTTCTATAAAATTATAGTTAGATACATACATAAAATAAAATATTAATCTGTTGTAAAACATTTACAGATTTGATTTTTCTGACAAAATACTTATTATAATAATATTAAAGTATATAGAATATATAATAAATATTTACATATAAATTATAATATTTGATGAAGATATATATATCTTTATTCTGAGTGTAACTCTTCTTACCTTCATACAATAAATATTATTGAACATCTAGAACATGCCTGTCATCATTTAGTACGTCTCTGAGAATAGAAAAGTAATTCAGCTTATAAAATATTAGGGAGACTTAGATACCAAGTAAGTGCAATGACCTTCTCTGCTTGTTGTCCATTCACAGACTAGGACAGTGTGGACACGTCTAAGGATGGCTCTAATCAGGCCATACGGAGGCTAGGGCTGGGGTGGGGCATTCAGCACAGGGAGAGCATGGAGAAAGTAGGAAGGAGTCTGAAAATAAGAGGGCTACTATGGAATAGGTGGGTGGCCAATTTTTACAAGAGTGTAGACGGAAGAAGGCTATCAGGGGAAAAATGAGAATCTTTTAATCCAAATAATGGAAATCTCCAAGGAGCAAGAAGAAGATCGCCGTGGGTCTGGAAGAGTGAGCTCAAGCTGAGCGACAGAAAATGTCAAAGAGGGAAAGAGGCATATAAGATAATAAATGAGAAAATAAATGTCACAAAAATACTTCTTCAAAATAGGAAACATTTGAAAAATTTGGGCATGAGGAAAGGTCTAATTTTTACCAAGAAAACACCACTTTCTTAATGTAACTTCTTGTCAAGGTGTCCTTATTTTTTTAATATCCATGAATCACGAATTCCTTATTTTAAACCTAAAATGACATTTTTTTATATTTTCATGAGTTATTGATGCTAAAATACAAATAATTTTTTCTTGCTCATGAAATTCTAAGCTGGATAAATATGTTAATAGTTAAACTTGAGTGATTTTTTTCAGATACTGAATTAAAGATACCTTCCATAAAATGGGCTTCAAGCTTCTTGCTAAAAGTAGATAGAAACAATATTAAAATGAGTTAAAATAGGCAACATTTATGTCAACTATATATTGTATAGAGAAGCTCAAGAAAATACCAATCTTAGTTGATCATTTTCTTCAATATTGTTTCAAACAACCACACTATCCCACCTTTCTTCACCCTTGTCCTCTTGCAAACAACATGTGAAAGTTTAGAATTGAAGAAGAGAGGTGTTTTTTTTTTGTTGTTTTAATCTCTTCCTTTAGAAAGTTTTTAAAAAGTTTGCTTCTAAAAGCATTCCAAATTTGCATGCTATTTATTGACTATATACAGGTAAGAGCTTTATGTGAGGATTGGTGTTCAACCCATCTGAATAAGACAGATTATCAAATTGCCTCAATGATAATATATTATTTTTTTGCGGTGTAAATTTCTAAAAAGTTCAGTTTTGACTATGAATACAAATGACTATTATAAGAGGCAGAGGCTTTATCTGTCTACGACAAACATGGATCAAATATATTTTTTAAAATGATGATGATTATGATATAATAAAATGTTATAAATTTTCTGACAACATAAATTAGAAAGAAGTTATTATCAAATTAAGTAATTAGGTTTTGCCTCTAGCTTTGATTAAAGTTCACTGATTTTCTTAAATATCTTAATGATGATGAAATATGGTAAAATCTAAGTAATAATGAATTCATAAAATACTTCAAAGCTATGAACTGATTCATTCTTTTGGCATTCCACCTTATATTGTCTTACTAATATTGATCCGATGGAGATTCCACTAATGTTTATAAGTCTAATTAAATATTGAATATTAGCATGACCAAAATACTGAACTGAAATATATTTTATAAGGTTTAATCTTTGCCTAAAACTTATTTAAGTCTCAAGGAAAAAAATGCTTTCTTAGACTACATTTCTGCGGTCATTCAACCTTTCTGTAATCTTGTTTTACAATGTAGAAAGCAAAATTTTCCTTCACATGGGTGACATTCACATGGGTGACATTAAACAAAATAAGAGTTGGGCAATATGTTTTAATGTCAAATCTTTATTTTTATTCCCACTTATTTCCTTGCATTATAATGAGCTAATGCTATATAGATGCATACATATATGCGCACTCATGTATACATGTGTTTACACATGTGTGCACACCTATATGAATATACGAGCATGTACATACAGACACATATATACATGTGCACATGTATATATATTGCATGGTTGAGTGACTTAGACCATTGAAAACTTCACACTTTGAGAAGGTTGTTCTTCTTTAAGTAAATTGGGTGCTATAAAATTATTATTTTTTAAATCTGATAAGAAAAAGTGGGATACTGAGTAACATTTGATTTTTTGTGTGCTCATATTTGAAGAAGAAGGGTTCAAACTTTTGTGAGTCTAAATATAAAGTGGATTATTTAAAAAGATTATTAGTAATAAAATAAATATCAAGATTTGAGTGTTCTTCCTTTTATTTTGGAATAATTTTTCCTAGACTTTGAATCCTTGTCTTTAAAAATATAAGATATCCATAAAAGAGGTAATCTCACATTATTATTCAAGGACATTATGATATTATGATCATGGGAAATACTTTTGCCACATCAGTCCTGCATTTACGATTTCAAGTAACCTACTTGGCTCACTGTGGTTATAAGCTCTGTTCACTTCTTGCCATAAACATATGCTGGACTACCCCGTTTATACCAGTAATTTAATTTTCACTTCCATCTTTATACTGATTATACCCAAGTCAATCTCTGTAGCTTAGGTTTCTCTCTTAAGTGCCAGTTTTATCTATTTAACCGTATACTTACATGATCAACTGAATGCCCCCAACACATCAGCTTATCAATATGTTCATAACTGAGCACAGCTAAACCTGTTCTTTGGAGTCTGTTAATGGAGTCTGTTAACAAACGTTCTTGCAAACTTTGGGAGTCATCTAAAATTTCCAGCCTGTGCTAACCTCCCATGCCTGAATGAAGTCTAATCAATTTAATAGCTAAAATATCTCTTGAATAACTTATACAACTAAACCCTCTAATTGTTTTTATCATTGATAACTCTCCTCTTTCTTGATCTTTCATGTTTGATTGACTTATATAGTTTTCACAGAAGCAAAGACTTCCAGAGATCATTCTAAAATATAAACCTCTTCATTCTGAAATTGATTTACATACCTATTCTTTATTATCTTTACAACTTAATTCAAAGTCATTAGCATTATATTCAAAACTCTGGAGATCTGGCGCATGTCTACTTGTCTTGCCCCTCCCCCACTGCTGTCTGTGGTCCAACCAACATATTTTTATTCTTCAAGTGTATTTTTCCTGCCATCAATATCTGTTTATCAAACTACGAACTTCCTTACCTATCTTGTTACTTGGCCTGACTCCTCCGATTTCACCTTCATATTTCCTCTTCTAGGAAGCTAAACCTGAGGCTTTTGAGCCAAGTTAGGCTTAAGAGCTCTTAGATGTGTGTGCATCCCTCTGAAGACAGAAAATCTAACTATGCCCATGAATCTCCAAAGCCAACTACAGTGTCTAGTGCATAGTGTGCAGTTAATGCCTCTGACCACCGTAGCCTCCTTGACAGTGAGTGCAATTCTCTGCTATTCCCAAATAAACTCAACTTTACTTTGAAAATTTGTTAATTATTTAATTTGAGGTTGACAATTTATATACTTAGGATTCTAGATATTTTATATAGTTAAGTGAAGTGAACACTGACTGGACTGTGTGCAGAGAAAATGAGTGGTATCACCTAAATGTTATATAATTCTTTCATAAAAGGTAATCCAAAAGGTTAATTGAGAAGATCATAATTTACTCATGCACTACCTTACCATTCTGGCTTTTTCCTTAACGGGGTTGATAAAAATTGCTGAGTAGGTGTTATGTGTAAAATATTAGGGACGTAATAATGGCTGTGTTTATTGTTAATGTCTCCATTTAGTTGAAATCCCACAGTTTTGGATTTTCTGTATGGGAACGCTGAACTTGTGGTTGGGAGACTGAGAGGTAAGTCTTCTCTTCCCATTGACTAATTCATTTTGTAGTTTCATTGCAGGTACTTAACTTGATTGGAGACCTAACCTTTGCAACATTGACCCAAATGTGTGGAGAATTCAAGAATCTATTTGGACTTTATGAACATCTTAAATCAGGAGATACTCAAAGGTCACTACTGATGGGACTGAGTCCCTGAGGTTTGTTGTAAAAAGGAGTAAAAGATAACAGAACAATCACATGATGACAATGAGGTAAATACTGGTTAACTTTTTCCCTTCGTTCACTATATCATTCTCTAAACAGAGAGGCTTGGAAAATGATAGTTCTTTGAATTGAAAATTATATTTTTAATATTTTTTCTGGAACCATCATAAAAGGAAGTGATTTTTCCTTTCTAATAATAGCAGAACATGGAAATATGTCCACAAGTAAGGCAAAGCAGAGAGCTATGGCAATTATAAGGATAAATTAGTCACAAAGGTTGTTTCTGCCTCAATAACCCAGGTAATTGAAACCAAAACAGGTTCAGGCATGTAACTGGCAAGATTTTCCTCTTTGCTTTGGCAATAAAGACACATGATATTTTCACAAGTCTGGAACCAGTTTTAAGAGACAGCATTCTTCTCTGTCTGTGGAATATTTTAAAATATGAAATGAGTTACTAGAGTTTCAAATGATATATTCAAGCAAGTTAATTTGACAGCAATACGTTAATGGGAAAGTAGAGCATTACATGGTTATACAGACAAAATTGGCATAGATTTATATACCCTACTATAATATATATCTGTATATTAAATGTACATATGTGCACACAGAAATGTGCATACACTTCTCCAGTTTTGACATTCTCTCTTCTTCAACAGGCACCTGAAATTTGTTCTCTAAAACTGGATTCCTTTCTATATCTCCCCTGCTTTGCAAATACTTTCTTGTCCTTTCATATATCTTAGCTTAATTTAGAATATCATTACACATCCGGGAATCCAAGTCATAAATACAGGAATTGTCCAAGCTTTCATCCTTCCCTTCACACTGTGATTTACCTCTTCCCCTCCACTATCCCTTAAATAGGTGAGAAGTTCCACTGAATCTATTTCCCAAGTGCCTCTTAAATCTAAGCACCAGCATCCTTCTCCCATTCTCCATCCCTTCCTTTATTTCTGTGTTAGATCTTTATCATTTTTTTTTTTTGCCTATGCTAGCAAAATGGCCTCCAAATTAGTCTCACTGTATCCTATCTCTCCAATCAACAATCAAACTACAGTACAAATCTCACCATGTCATGTGCCTGTTACACAGAGAGAAAGCCCAAGGTTTACTATTACGGGGGAATGTTTCCATTCCTGGCTTCTCTTTTGTTACCATTCTCAACTCATCTTTCTCTGTCGCACTACTTTTACTAGACTTTGCAGGACTGCAGATCTTACCTTTTCCCCCACTCACCGTGACCTTTCCCACTTCCATGACTCTGCTTAGTTCTTCCGGTAGAGTTGTGTTTACCTGCAAGCTCTCTGGTGTCTCTTCCTTTAAGGACAATAATCCCATTATGAGGCCCCTCCCTCATGACGTCATCTAAACCTACTTAGCTCACAAAGACCTCTTCTTCAAATACTATTACAGTGAAGACTGGGAGTTCTGCAAAAGATTTGGTGGGTGGGACACAATTCAGTCCTTAGCACGTAATATTGATGGTTTTACTTTTTGGTTAGGTGGAAAATGCCTGTGTTTCTAAGGGGACTCGTTACAAAGTAGTTGAGGGTAATGAGTCACTAGGGTTGCAGCTTACTTTCAAGTGATTCCCTGTGCTATACTTGCAAATTGTCTATAAGTTTATGATTTTTCCAAAAACAGTTTTAAAGATATTGTTTCTGACTTTGAGATTCACAATTTTGGGGAAGAGGGATATGTGAGCAACTATAATTAAATACTATTAAGTGCAAGGAAACGTGCAGTGATGTAACCAAGAACTGAAACAGAAGAGGGAGGGGCGAATCCACAAGGAAATCAGGACACAACTCAAAAGGAAGTGTCTTAAACAGGTCAGAACGTAAAATAAACCAAGGGCCATTGGATTCGTGTTTATTCACTAATGATTATGTGACAGTATTTACATGTTTGAATTTATTTTTCTCATGTGTTTGACTTCCCTTTGATCTTCATTCACCATTTTTCTTTTAAGATTAATAAAAGACAAAATATTTGCAGAAAACTTTAAGAAAAGAAAATATGGTAATGAATTAGTAGCATAAGGTCTATTGCAGATCAGATTAAAATGTATCTAAAAGCTATGTTTCTTAGCCATCATTCTTTTCCATATCATAATGTATTTTCACAACACTTTCTTAATCTACTTGGTTTATTCTTTCTTTCCCCAAAAGTGGACTCCAAAGATAATTGAAAATTTTTATTTGATTGGTCTCTTAGGTTTGTTGTTATAACTATGACCCTCCCTAAAGTTTTATATGAATTTTTTAATGGACAAGGGAGAACAAAGGTTAGAGTGTTCTTCAACTTCCCTATTTCTTATAGAGGTCTATGATTCACACACTGAGAAAATATTTACACAGTATTTATGCAAGAGTAGAAAATTGCTTACCTAAAGTCTGTCCTGAGTGGATTACATGGCTTTCTTTATTTTTCCAATTTTTAAAATTTGAGCCATCATTAAAAACCACAAAAGTTCACATAGAAATCCCAATAGTTAAGTCCCTATACTTTTAGAAATTATGGGCATTGCAACATAAAATCGGCTAGCAAATTTGACTGGAATGAGTAGAAGTAACCCTTGCATATTGAGTGTATGATCATATGTCCCTCAGTTCACACTGCTCCCTCTTGTATAATTTTGGTCTCTCACACCCACTTTTGTTGTTATATTTACAACCCTGGCCAAATATTAAGACAACATTGACTTCTTTGAGAGCAAAGGCATTGACTTTGGGAGGACAAAGTATGCATTTCAAATGCTGAGTTTCGTGTTCTGGTCAAGTAAAGGTCAACATCAAGTTCAAGCATTTCTCTTAGAACAGACTGACCAAGATCCTTTCCTTCTCACCAGCTTGCACAGGGAAAAGTATGTAAAATCAGAGTTGGGGGAAGTGACTTCTGCAAATCAGATGAGGAGGAAAACCATTACACACTAAGTGTTACATTCAGTTTCAAAAGAAACTTTGCAGTAACACCCAATTTTTCTGTGAAGAGAACTGAAATTGGTACATTTGCTCAGATATTTTAAATTTACATTACTGTTGAATTCAAACTCATGTGGAATGAGAGATTCCTTCAAGCACAATTCAGACTAGAGCAACTCCACTTTTGCTGTTTGTGACAATGTCAAAGATTGATTTCAATGGCATGAGTAACAACTTGCATTACACCAAATACTGACAACAATACTTCCTTTCTTCTAACAGACCTCACAGAAAGTGTACCTTCTTTTATATATTATTTCTATTTTGTAAATAATCACAGGTAGTTTTAATCCACAATGCCAACTTTATGCCCATCTTAACAATAATAATAATAATGTCTTAAATGTGTATAATTCTTTCAAGCTGGCTAAAAGTTTTTAGATCCGTATGAATTATATAGCACCATACAAATATGTTTTTATAAATTGTATATATTTTTCTGAAATAATTAATAGGTATGCTTTTAATGTAAATATAATTAAGAATATTTAAAATTCAATTTAAAATAAATTTTATTACATATTAAGAACCACAAAAATAAAAATTCATTTTAAAATGACTTTTATTGTATATAAAAAACTATTCATATTATTTGTGTTTCATTATCAGAAGAATTAATTATTATTTATGCTAAAGATTAGAGAAGCAGATATGGCATCTTACAAAATTTGGGTAAGATAAAATATTTCCACCTGATTTCAATCCTTTCTCACGCTTCAATTTAACTGAATGATGATTTATTCAGCATCTGCTAGATTTAAAGAAAAATAACACACAGTCATCCCCCTTTAGGAGTTAACAGCCTATTTGGGGTAAAAAGTACACACAAGATGAATTTTTGTATATGACATGATGTGATGAGATCTATCTCTCCCCTGAGTGTTTGTAGCTGTGAGAAAACTGGTGAGAATGAGAAGGAAAGGCAGAGTCTCTTTGAATGTTTATGGAAGGAGGTGTCACTTGGGGTGAACCTTGAGAAAATTAGTAGAATTTTAGTTTTATATAGCTTCAACATGTTGCATGAACATCTATAGTATTAGCCTTTGTTTCCCCTAATAATTTATGGGCACTTACTTAATTATATTTTTATGCCTCTTTACTGTAACACTTTTTCTTCACTCCTTAATTTCCTGATTCAATGTGCAAATGGGAATTATTCTTTGTGTGCTTGCCAAAAGTGTAATTAAGGAAGGCCATCTTTCATTCTATTTTAAAGTTCTATTTTTTAAAAAAAGTTTACAGGACCTATTAAATAAATCATGGGACATCCAAAAAAAATATGCAGGCATTATGAAATAGAGAATAAATATTGACGTAGAAGGATGTTCCTTATTAAAATGTTAAAAACACAGAATCATGCATATGGTATGAAAGCATTATGTTCACATATTGTTATCAATGTTTGTGTATATTAAGAAAAAATTTGGAAGAACAAATACCATAATTTTAACACTGTTAATTTGAGAAAAAATATTACTTTCTATTTAGTATAATTTTCTAATTTAATTTTAAATAACTCAGACAACAATATTAATATTGAAAGAAGTACAAAGTATACACCATCTGTTTTCCCATTCCAAGAATTAGGAAATCATTGCCACTTTTTAATTCAGTAATTTAATTCAATAATTCTTCAATATTTCTTCAAGAATTATTTTATTAAATATTTTAATTAAAAAACTAGAAATGTTAAAAATGATATATAAAACATAAATTCAAATTATTGAACAATCAAATTCTAGGGAACAATTATAATTTTAAAATGTATATTTATATTATGAGAGAATTCTAGTTTTATTAAAATTAAAGCCAAAATAGTTTTAAATCGATAACCAGCAATGCTCACATTTTTCTGTCGATACATCGAAAACAACAGAAATAATCACCTAAAGATGAAAGACAACAAATGTAATAAATCCATGTCTCTGCTTTATCATTTTTCAATGCTGGCGGAACTGGAAACACATTTTTTCTGTGGAAGTACAGTAGTAGACAACACATAAAATTTAAAGAGAATCGTAAAACCTAGGCTATTTGACAGAAAGTGATGATGCAATATTCCATCACAACAGGCAAGTGTAGATTAAAACTGTAACGTATCAGCTAGAAAAACAAAGGATTTCTTTAGCTTCTACAACTGCAACGTACCTCATCTGGCCTCACCCAGGTGACACACAGGTAATCTTTCTCATTAGTGAGACCTACTCCTCTGTAACTCAACCAGATCACCAAAACTAATATGCTCTTTCCAAAGGATTAGAGGAATCACCCAGCCATTTTACAGTCCTTGTTTTATTGGATCTTCAGTTCGGTAAGTGAACAGCATGATATTATTACGTGCATTTTACATGTGAGGAAACTTTGCCAACCACAAAGCTCACCAGCAGTGAAGAAACGTTTGTGAGCAAACGCACAGCAAGTGTAAGAGACCATTTAGTTAAGGCCTAAATAAATGTGACCTGCCTGCACATTTTTATGAGAACATTCAGATTTCCAGTCCACTGTTGGTTTATATGTCATTGTTGTTTTGGTTTTTGTCCTATGTCTTTAATCTACTATTCTGCTTTTTTTAGGCATTGAGCAATTCGTCCTGAATTAGAAAAGAGGTGTTAGAATGTGGGAGTGGGAAGCTGACCTACATCTGAACAATTTGCATATGATTCACCACAATTAAACAATTCGGTTTGAAATAGCTACAATTAAGCTATTATTGGAGAAAGTATTTACTAGGCTAGAAATTCTAAATTTGTCTGTACATAAGTTATAGCCAAGAAAAGAGCCACATTTTCTGGTACTTTTATTAAGTAAATTCTTCCAAATTAACATTTATATTATTAAATCACTAAGTAAGATAAGTATATCTTACAGATAACTATACTTATGGTTACTTTGGTTGTTTCTTAAGATATTTCAGGTTTCAAATAGCAAAAAACCCTGAAATTATGGTAGATAAGAGAATCTCTGTTTCTAAAAATATATTACATATATTAACTTACATAAATATATAATTATAAAATTGCCTTCCTGATATATGGGAATTTTATATGCTAATGTTAAATGACCATAAAATTATGGAGATGGTAATACAAAAATGTAAGAGCAAGAATAAATTCTGCCTATAAGAAAACACAAAGTACAATAATATATAATATGCAGTAGTATGGAAAAAAGTTCAAACTGGAAATTAAACACTATGTGTTGGATGATTTCAAGTTTAGCAAGTAAGTAGGTCTAGCACACTATCCAGTTGTTCAGAATAAGCAACATCCATCTATTTATATCTACAAGAGCAGTAGATTATTGAAACTTGGATAAAACAAATACAACATATTTTATAATAAAAAAAAGGTTGTTTCCCTACCATTATAGGCACATGAACGTTTTCTCATTAATCTTCAAAGATACCCTACAAGAGAAATAGAAAATAGATGACATGGAGCATAATAAAATAGCAGGATTCTTCACATCATTGTCAACATTGCGTGTTAGAGGTCTGTCTGGTGGCAAGGCCCTGGCAATTTCACCCACTAATCTGCACGACTCTGGCAACATAAATGAGCGTTGTATATGGGTTGAGCTTCTTTTTTTTTTTTTTTCCTGTCTCTACAGCATGGATATAACAGTTAAAACTCTTGATCATAGCTATTAGCCAATTTAGTAATTTTTACTAATGACAGCCATTAATGGTGGAAAATAAAAAGAAAAATATCATCATATTGCAAAAATGAAAGAAAACGATAATAAACAACAAAAGTTACAAAGGAACACTTCTAGATTTAATTACATCTTTTTATAGCATTGAAAATGTAGGTATTAAGATTTCAGTCCATATTGTGAATATGATCACAAGATTTCAGGGAAATCTTGTCTTAAGTTATAGGGATTTAAGAGAAATATTACCTGGCATAGGCAATTATGGTAAGAAAATTCGAATGCTTTTTATTAGAATAGAATTAGTCTTAGAACCAGAAGGTAAATTAAAAATCAACTGGTCCAACATCCTCACTTTTCAAAGCAAAGCAAGGTCGCATAGCTCGCTGGTAGAAATAAGGGTAGAATTTCCATCTCCCAGCCTCCAACTCATGCCACAGCATTAAGTTACTTTGTAACTTCCAAGAATTGAAAAGAAAGAAAGGGAGTGGAATTGCATATTCTTCTCTTGATAAGTTTCTTTTTCTTAATGAAGTTTCATACTCCTGCCTGAATAAATGAATAATCTATGTCCTGGGCATTTATTGCAACTACCTCATTCGAAACTCCTTTCCTTGGTGGAGGAAGATAAACCCAAACATCAGGTGACAGGATTCTAATCTGAAACTGCTTACAAATCAATGAGCGAAAGCAGGAAAGGAATCAAGGAAAGAAGCACAGGAGCTACAAAGCTGACAAAACCAGTCAATAACACAATAGCTGGATCTGAGAGAAGCCATCCTGTAGCACTTCCCATCAAATCTGCTTTCTGGGCAGCCTTCAAAGAAGATCAACCATTGTTCTTCCACAAACGCTCCCCTTTTTTCTAAACGGATCTGTCCCATTATAAGCAGTAATCAAGTCATTCTTTTTTGCTTTCTGGTTAGACTTCATTTAAAAAAAAAACACACAATCTTTCGTAATTTTTAATTAATAAAATGTACTTTTTTTTTTGGTAAAAACAAGGGTGTATTAAGCCATTTCTTGTAAATGCTTTAAAAAAACAGACAATAGCCCCTGGCCCACTTTGTTTTGCAGTTAACAGTAACCTCTTGTTTTCGGAACGTGCAATAACAGGACCAACATTATATAAGCACAGAGCCCACCTCTGTACTCTCAAGGTTAGAATTTTAAGAGACTGGGAACTGAGCAAGCAGCAACACAATAGCTGTGGAATGTTTCCTTGTGCTGTAATCTCAGAAATAGCTCCTGTGTGCCACCCTGGAAACGCACCGTATCAGTGAGATGCCTCTGCCCTCACTGGACAAAGTAAAAATTTAATTCATGTTTCCTTTGCAAAATATTAAAGGACAAGTTTTATAAATTTAAATATCATATCAGATATTTAAGAAGACATTAAGTAGAAGATGTTTCCAAAATGTGAAATTGAAATAATTTGAGAGTTTGGATGTATCTAGCTAAAGTAGCTAGTGTCTTGAAGAAGATAAGGAATTATTTAGTAATAAGTGCATTTGCTGGGTTTTATCACTCCAATTTTTCAATTGTGCTTAAATCATGAAGAAAGAATGCTGAGGCAATTTTTTTCTGTGGGCCAACATTTAAGCACCTTACTTAACCCAATTATATTTAGGAGAAATGATGTCACAGAAAGAATTACAGGGAAGTATTTTTGTTAAAATTTCAGGAACCTGTAAAGTATACAGTATATCCACATTTTTTTTCTGTAAAAAGTGATATGATTATAGTTCAGCACTCTTAAGATATATAAATATACATACATGTACACACCATTCTGGTGGACACAATGAAGTTATACACTAGCAAATATGGTTAAATATTTAAATATATACTTCTAATCCATTGTGTAGGTTGTTCTCAGATATCCTTGACTAGAGACTAGAGTTTGGGCAATTTGAATATTCCCCAAATCAGAGTTATGGTAAATAAACACTTCTACAAGTTTCAAAATGCTATATGGTACAAACGACTGCCAATTTTAGGGAAGATTTCTATAATGTGGAACACAAGACTTTGTAGACAGTTGGAGAAGGACAAGGTAGTAAATGCCAAGTTCCTATTTTTAATATAAAATAAATTAGACCCTGGAAGGTGTGGCTCAGTTGGTTGGACTGTCAGCCTGTACACCAAAAGGTTGCAGGTTCTATTCCCAGTCAGGGCCCATGCCTGGGTTGTGGTTCAGTCCCAGCCAGGGTGCATAGGAGAGGCAACCTATCAATGTGTTGCCATCAGTGGTCCTCTCCCTTTCTCTCCCTCCCTTCCTCTCCCTCTAAAATCATTTTAAAATGAATTAGAAATTCTTCTTGCTCTCTGCTCTACTTCTCTCCCACTGAATAGACTATTGTTGTTTATTAAGATGCTACTAAAAACACATAAAAAGATTTCTTCTTTTATAAAAAGGAAATTCAGCAATCAAGAGAATTTAAAATATTGTACAAATGTATTTCAGCTTTCATTCCTAAAAGCTTTATTTCTTTCATCAAAATAAGAGGTCACAAGTATATTCTGCACAGAAAGCAAATTGCTCAACACATTTGAATAGGAGCAAAATTAGACCTTAGCATTTCCACATAAGACCAACTAACTGTATAATGTCTACACTACATACCACCAAAATAAACATGCATTTTGTAATGTACAAATAGGGAATTATACTTCACATATTCATTAAAATAGAATTTTAAAGTATCATATTATATGTAGGCTAACTGGGTTAAAAGTTTTGATTGTCCAGATAAGTCTCTTATTTTACAGATATATAAATGATTAGATATATATCATAATATTTATGAGTAAAGCCTAATTTTATTATCCATTAAAATCAGTATTGCCTTTTTAGGAATAATGACCATTAAAATGTTGACATTTTTAGCTCTGAGGTTTACTTCCAGTTTCTCTTTAGGATTCAAACCAAATAATGTCTACTAGTAGTAAAAGTTAACTTGAAAACCTATATTCTTCTATTTGGTGAATACATAGGAATAAGCACAAGATTAAAAAATAAAGCTTACTTTAAAATACTAAATTTTCTGACATTATTAGCAATGCAGAGGTTTTTGTTCATAAGAAATAACTGTATTATTTCTGCATAGTATTTGGCACTGTGAATTTTCTCTTCTATATCCTATAATTTGAAGGACCTAATTCTATACTTTGAGTCATAATGTGGGGTAGGTGAGGGTTATCGGTTATCTCTTAGCCTTGGTTTCTTTAATAACCATGACAGGAAGTTGTGGTTTAGTTAATGACACACAGATTTATCTCATAAATGTGTTTAAGACCCAAAGCTTTTATAGTATTATAACCATCTTCACTTCTTAACTATCATAGGATGGTTTAAATCAATATAAGGGCCGTCCTGACCTTTCTAACGCTTTGGCTTCCTGGCCCTCAAGATATTATGGTTTGAGACTACAGTTGTCCCCTTCTTATTCGTGGTTTCACTTTCTGCAGTCTCTTCTGTTTCAAAAATATTAAATGGAAAATTACAGAAATAAACAGTTCATAAGTCTTGAAATGCATGCTGTTCTGAGTTGCATGGTGAAATCTCACACTCTCCCTCTCCATCTGACAATGTAAATCATCCCTTTGTCCAACCTGTCCACACTGTATACACTGCCCACCCATTAGTCTCTTACTAGCTGTCCTGGTTATCAGATAGCCCATGGTGACACTCAGGTAACCCTTATTTTACTTAATAATGGTCTCAAAGTGTAGTGTCATGATGCTGGAAATTAGGACATGCCAAAGAGAAGACGAAAAGTACTTCCTTCAAGTGAGAAGGTGAAAGTTCTTGACTTAATAAAAAAAATCATATGCTGAGGTTGCTAAGCTCTACAGTAAGAATAAATCTTCTATCCATGAAATTATAAAGAAGGGATAAGAAATCTGTGCTAGTTTCACAGTTGTAATTCAAACTGCAAAAGTTAGGGCCATGGTGTGAAGAAAGTTTTTAGTTAAGATGGAAAATGCACTGAATTTGTGGGTTGCAGACATAAACAGAAAACGTATTCCGATTGACCTCAACATATTGTGCCAGGAAGCACTGAGTCCATATGAAGACTGCAGCAAGAGATCCCCTGAAACAGGTGGCAACAAGCCACCTGCAAGTAAGAGACGGCTGCACAGATTCAAGAGTAGGTTTAGACCAAAAAATATAAAATTATGGAGAGGCTGAGTCTGCGGGTGATGAAGCTGGGGCCGCTTTTCTGGCCAAGTTCAAGAAGTTGACTAGGGTTCAACAGTATCTGCATCCTAGGCATCCACTTGATACAACTCCATCACGGTTTTGGCATTTGCATATGATATATATGACACAGTTAATTTTTATATTACCCACGATTATCTTAGAAGCAGATGTCAATATTAGTTATGCATGTGTTTCTTCCTCAAAATTCTTCTATCGTCTGGAAACAATGATTATTTTCATAGCATAATAACTGAGTTTTAGATGCTTCAAAGATTTTTAGATTTAGCCCTGGCTGGTGCAGCTCAGTGGATTGAGTACGGGCTGTGAACCAAAGGGTCATGGTTTGATTCCCAGTCAGAGCACATGCCTGGGTTGTGGGCCAAGTCCCTGGTGGGGAGTGCATGAAAGGCAACCACACATTGATGTTTCTCTCCCTCTCTTTCTCCTTCCCTTCCCCTCTCTCTAAAAATAAAGAAATAAAATATTTAAAAACAGATTTTTAGATTTAGCAGTCTACCATGTTCCAGAAAGATAACTGCATTGGTTTTATGACAAATATAGATTGGCTTATTCTGTATGATGTCAATTTAAGCTACCTAAATCAAATCTAAGTTGTGATGACACATACCTCAACAAATCACTTGAGACACTGAAGTAACTTGGTAGGCCATTTCCTAAACAGCTAATGAGCACGGGTCAATAACAGGATTTGACTCATAACCACACTCTATGGCAAAGAATGAACCTCATTTTCCTTGAGAGATACATCAGTTGAGTTTTGTGGAAAATGATAAAACACCAGAAGAAGAATGTCATATCAATCAGAAATATCAAAATCAGAAGAAAGTGCTCAAAGGAAGACCTAAATCAGTGTTTTGAATTGTCTGGCATCCTTTCATATACTCATATATTATTATCAATAATTAATCTTCATCATTTCTTCCAGGTCTTTAGCAGTAGAAAATCCCTTAAAAATGCATTTCTTGGACAGAAGACATTATCCCCAAATTATTACAAGTTCACTTATCACTGATGTTTGAATTGTAAATTCCCTTTTTGACAAATGCTGTAAAGTTGTAATTCTCAAATCACAACCCAAGAAATTACTTTGTTCTGTTTTGTTTTAGCAATAAACATGCCCCTCACATGGTTCTTTTGTCCTTTGCCTAAGAGTTTCTTGACCTTGAAATATTAGAGGCCTCAAATGTAAAAAGGATCACGTAAGTATTGCAGGAATACAATAAGAAACTGGAAATAGCATATAAAAGCTACTCAACTACACAAAAACCTAAATTTCTCCCCAATAATTGAACTTGCACATTACCAAAATTTTCAAAGCCATTAAAGTCAAGGTGATTGCCTAAAATTTGTCCAAGGTGATAGCATGTGTGTTACTGAAGGCACAGAAGAACAACCCACAGGGAGATTTCCAAATACCTAGCCAGTGAGTGGACCTAAAGATAATAGCAAAAATCTCACCCATTTTTAGACTTAAAATTCTTCCAAGTGTGAAGAGCTATCTTGCTTTATCACCATTATGTTTCCCCACACCTAGCATAGGGTCTGACAAAATGTAGACTCTAACATAAAATTTCTTGATTAAATAAAGTTTTTAAAGTCTTCAAAACGTAGATCTATTCCTATCACTCCCGTCTATGCTTAAAATCCTTCAAAACTGGCCCACTGCTCTCAGAGTAAAGACCGTGATTACTAACAGAATCTACAACCACACGCTAGTTTAGCACCTACTCATTTCTCCAGACTCGTCTCCCGTGAGACTCCTGCCTTACTATCGGTGCTAATCAGGATCGTTCCAGGGCCCTGCAGTCGCCAGCCTCCCTTCACTGACTGGAAGGGGAGACGCTATAAATTTACTTTTGAAATACTTAAAAATACAAATGTATAGAAGTGTCACAAATTATGAAGCAGGCTCTAAGTATACAACCCAGATTAAATACATATTACCACTTTTGCCATGGTTATATCTGTCTTCATTCTCTCGCTCTTTAAAACAAACAAAAAAGAAAACAACAACAGGATATAGTTCACATCTTATTACCTTCAGATGTCTGCTGAGAAATGATTTTCCTTACACTCCACCCAAAATGGCACCCCTCCTTCATGTTTCCATCTTTTTGTCTTGCTTCATTATTTTTCATAACATTTATCACTTCCTAACATATTGCATATTCATTTGCTAATATGTTTATTAGCTGTTCTCCTCTAGAATGTAAGGTACATGATAAATAAATAACTTATTGTAGCCAAAGTTGCTCCCAACGCAATCTACTTTTCCTTCGCCCCACCTCAAATATGAGAACAGTCTGAAGTCTGCATGTGTGTTTCTGGGTGTGGTCTCTACCTTTCCTAAGAATAGGTCTCCATAGCAGACACTGCATAGCTCTCTTCCCTCTTTTTTTTTGCCTATGAACTTATCTCCATTCCCCAAATTTCAACTGATGTGTACTTTCTCTGACAGGTCTTCCCCCACCACCCTGCTTCTTCTTGGCAATTGTGTCAGCCAATATTTACTTTTGTGGGTGAATATCAAATAATTTGTCTCCCTGGGCCACTAGACTGTAAGCTCCGTGAGGGTAGGCTCAAATCTGTTTGCTTATCATTCCTGACATGTTGTAAGTGCTCAGGAAACACCAAGGAATAAGTGAGTTGAGCTGCAACGCAGTTCAGAGGGAATAATTCCTACCCAACTCTCACAGATGAAGATGCAGACTTACTAAAGCCAGGAATATGTCACTGCCTTGGTCAGGTTTAGCTTTAACTGATCTTTGTTTGCCTGGCTAAAATGAAACAAGGGTAACAGTACTATTTCTATCTTTCACACAGATATTTTCTCCCCTCAATTTTTTATTATGCCCTGGAGAGCGGTCCATGCATCCCCATGATGGCTAGTGCACATACTGTTTCATATTTTAAGAAAAACAACTTTATTTCAACACATTCCAATTCTAGCAGTCACCAGATTATGTTCAGCCACCAAACTGAAAACTACTTTGAGCTATTTACTGATGTTTCAGTGAGTCAAGGAGAAATATTTTAAATTGTTGTTTCATGATCCTCAAAAACATTTCATGTAAAATATGAGATCCAGTTCACCTACGTTCCTGCTCAAAAGCTCATGTTTTATTGGATCAAATTACACAGCATTTATATTTTGATTCCTTTTTTCCTCTGGCTGTTCCTCCTCACATTTTTTCCAAAGAACACACACACACATACCTTGATCAAAAATTGAAACTTAGACAGTATAAAAATATCTGCATAAACATGTAATCATTTGTTTTGTTTTACAAAAACCAGACAAGTAAATTTTTAAGAAAACGTAAACATTTTTAAAACTGAGAACAATAAAAATATTGATATGTAAGAATGCATTTTAATAGCAAGGTTTTTTAAGCCATATAGACCTCTTATACTGATTCTCCCATTTGCAAAGTTATGTATCCAGCTATGACTAAGAAGACCAGAAAAGCAGTATAAATTAGGTTATAAAAATATACTGAAACACTTTTATTAGATATTCCATAACCACATAAAAGCAAAGCATGTCTCTGGGGTAAATAAATAGTACTTATATTGCAAAAATAATCAAGTCAATGTGTATTCTTTTAAACATGAGCAAGGGCAACTTTGAGGTATGATGTACAGTAATAATTCAACAAAAGAAACATAATTTAGATATTTAGAGGCAATTTCCCAAAAAATGATTTTCTGATTCATTATTTAAAAAATATGTATTTTTTCCCACAGAATACACTTAGTGTTTTATGCTTTAGACAGAGGTCTAAAATTTGAATTCTTATAGCAATCCAACCTTGTAAATTAAGTATATCCACTGGAGTGAACTGCGTTTGGCTGGGGGTGGGGGTGCATGCTAAGAGTTTGTGACTTGCGCTTTAAAGAAAGGTTGAAAACTTCTTTTACATATAACTATTTTTCCCACATGAAAAGATAATTTTAAATTTAATTAATTTAACATCTAGGGTGCTTGGTTATGTCACAGTTGCTATTTAAGTTGTCCTCAAATAGAAAACAATAATAAAACTGTTTCTGTTTCAGGGTGCCTATTATCTAGTGGGCAAGACAAACACGTAACTAAAGATAACAGCTGACTATAATAAGAGCAGTGGTAAATATTGATGGAAAATGCACAGGAGGTTACTGGAACATAGATTTGAGCCACTAACTCTGATTGGAATCAGGGTGAGGGTGAGAACTTGGATGACTCTACAAGAATGGATAAGAATGAACTGGAATGAGAATTGGCAAAAATTTGGGGATGTGAAGAGAAAGCCTCCAAAGGAAACAGCATAGTCAAAAACCTAGGGTAAGAAAGGGCATGGTGTAAAAAGAAAATTATTATCACTGAAGTGTTACAGAGAATATGAGTACAAGGCAGGGGAATGGCTACAGATGAAGCTGGAGACTTTGACCAATGTCAGATCATAGATGATCTTCTGTTGCAGTAAAGGGTTTATCCTAATCAATACAACAAATAAATTGGCTCTTATTTACCAAGTCTTTTATGGTGTAACTGGGTGGTTTGGTTTCTGTTTTTGAGAAGGAGTCTGAGGGAATATTAGGACTTATTAAAATAAAGTGTTTTACTTGATTACTAAATTTTCCACAGATGCAAGAAAGAGGAGTTATGGTATTAACGTTATAATTGCAATTCCTGTTATACATAGTTGATGTCTTTCAAGTGTATTTGTAGGGTGATATTTTAAGGTTGTTCTTTAATTGCAGACTAATCAGGCAAGATTTAGAATGGCTAAATAAAATTAAGAGGGTTTTGATGAAAGTCCCAAACCAGGGCAATGGCAATGCACAGAAAGAGGAAGGAAAGTTTTAAGAAATATTTGGAAGATCATATGAGAAGGAGTCAGAGATGGGTGATGATGTGGAAGGAGGAGTCCCAGGTGACTCTCAAATTTCAGCTAGGAAAACGGGTTCATTCTGATACCCCCACCTAGGACAGAAGGTATAAAAGTAGTAACAACTGAAAGAGTAAATTGCTGAGGTATGACTTTGAAATATAAGATACTGGTAGAGCCATCTATGAAAGAGTGAACATGTAGGTAGTTCAGGGAAGAAGTCATTTTGTTGGAGGTAAAATTGGGAAAACCATCAGCATACTGGTGAGAGTGGAAATTATGGGAGTTAACATGTTCACCGAGAAACAGAATATAGAGAGAAGAAATCCAAGACTGATAAATAATATTGTACACAGGAGCAAGGAGCCCCTGAAGGAAACAAAGAGGAATAATGAAAGTTTAGAAAGATGGGGACAACAGAATTTGACAGAATTTCAAACCAGGTGGTTGACTAAGTCAAATGCATCAGAGAACTCAATAAAGTAATGACCTTGTGTGTCCCTTGCCCTTGGCAATGAAAAACTGATTTGGAGATCAAAAGGTAATGGAGTAGTTTCAGTAGCATAATAAAAGCTAAAAATATATTTAAACATTATTGATAAAGTTTTTCTTATGTTTAATTGAATAAATAAAATCCAGGTTATAATTTCTTCCTTGTACATATAAAGCACAAAATTATTAATTTAAAAATAGGCCATTTCTCTACTATTTTAAATATACAAAAAATGAATCACATTTTTTTAGATTTTATTTTTATTTATCTTTAGAGGTGAAGGGAAGGAGAGAACTATCAATGTATGGTTGCCTCTCATGTGTCCCCCGCTGGGAACTGGCCTGCAACCCAGGCATATGCCCTGACTGGGAATCAAACCGCAATCCTTTGGTTTGCAGGCCCATGCTCAATCCACTGAGCTACACCAGCCAGGGCAAAAATGAATTGCATTTTGATTAAAATATGTAAGAGCTTCAAGGTGCCTACAGTCTAGTGGGTTAGATAATGGATACTAAAGGTACTCTATAAGAGATAACTATAATTATTATATATTTAGTTATTATTTATATATTTTAACTATTGTTATTTACTTCATTATCACTTACAAATATTTCTCTAAGTTATTATTTCTAAAAGAAGCATACAGAATATATTGGTTTAAAATCACTTAATAATTATAATTTTATTTTTAGATTCCACATATAAGTGAAATCATGCAGTACGTCATATGGTATTTGTCATTTTCCATGTGAGTTAGTTCACTTAGTG
The DNA here is from genome assembly GCA_004027735.1 of Carollia perspicillata. Lineage (NCBI taxonomy): Eukaryota > Metazoa > Chordata > Mammalia > Chiroptera > Phyllostomidae > Carollia > Carollia perspicillata. The sequence goes on from PVKM010002961.1 coordinate 60,282, forward strand.
AATGCCTTCAAGGTCCACCATAGCTGTTGCAACTGGCAAGATTCCATTCTTTTTTTTATAGTTGAGTATTCATTATACACACACACACACACACACACACACACACACACGACATCTTCTTTATCCAATCACTCATCAACAGACAAAATGAAACAAACAAAAAAACAAGCTCACAAATGCAGAGAACAGATTGTTGATTACTAAAGGAAGGAGGTTGAGGGGAGGGAGCAATGGGTAAACAAGGTCTCAGGATTCAAACTCTAAGTTATAAAATAATGAAGTTGTGAGGAGGTTATAATAGCATGGTGATTGTTGTTAATAATTCTGTTTGACATACTTGAAAGTTTCTAAGAGTAAATCATCAAAGTTCTTCTTGTAAGAAAATAAAACTTGTTTTAACTTTGGTGATGGATGGTAACTAGGCTTATTGTGATTGTTTTGTACTGTATGAAAATACTGAATCAACTCTGGCTGGTGTAGCTCAGTAGATTGAGC
>PVKM010002962.1:0-60784 GCA_004027735.1 Carollia perspicillata
CATAAATATATAGTAAATATATACACTGTATTAGTATACATTTTATATTTATATTACTAGTACAAAGATATGAATATTATAGTAAATATTTTTATTTATTGTAATTTTAGTGTACTTATTATATATTTACTACTAAAATATTTACTATATTTTATATTTATATTACTATACTCAGTAGATAAGCTCTTCACTGGAATGAGAAAGTTAAGTAGTTAATCACTTAAATGTTTAAGTTCCTCATTCTAGGGAAAAATTTTGGCTTTGCATTAACATAAGTGAGAAGCTATTAAAATGTTTATCCTAAACCAGAAAAGGAAGTTTTTCTAATGGCCCACCATAATTCCCATGAAAATAAACAAACTGACTAATTGTAAATTCCAGTAGGCCTCCCCTCTGCAAAAGCTGGCAATGGTGAAATAGAAGTTGCTCTCACTACATTTTTAAATCTGTATCATCTTCACAAAGGTTTAACCTCCTACAAGCTACACAGAAATGGGCTAAAATTTTGGAATCAATTTAAGCAACATCCTTAAATTTTCTTTTTTGTTGTTGGATTGTTTATTGACTACCATGGGTTGGTGGTGACAAGGTAGTGACTGCTGTCTGTCGTGTGCATGCTCAGGGTACTGGATCGTCTGGAATGTGTTCACAGAAGACAGACAGGTGATCAGAGGGGCCCTCTGCATCCGGCTCACCAGGTTCGCCTATGATGGAAAGGGCGGCTGTCAGGATGGAGTAGCAGGTGTTGTACAGACACATCACCGGGTCATACAGTGGGAAATCTAGGTAGCTGGTGGCTAGATCCCCTGTGCCATCAGTTCGGGCAGGAAACCTGGGGGCAAGTGGGACAGTCCTGGATATGCACTCCCCACTGGGGCCACCTGGGTCATTTGGGCAGTGAGCAGTCATAACACTGCTTGTGGACCTCAGACCTGGGAACTGGAATGGCTGGGTGCCACTGGGTCCCTGAGCACTTGGGGCCTTCTTTGGGGTTTCACCATTGCTTTCTTTGGTGTCTTCCCTATGGTTAGTAAGTGAGCATCTCGGAGGGGATACCTGCCTCTTGTTCTTTGGAGGTGGTGCACCGCTCCCTGGTGAAGCAGCCGTGGTCATCCATTTGTATCTTTTCTTAATGTTCTTCAGGAGCGAAGGCTTGTTTCTTTGGAAGTTAGGGTTGCGGTAGATCATCCGTCTTCTGGTTCCTGGACGGCAAATTGAGTTGCTCGGGCGAATTTTGCTGAATCCGTAGAGATTCATCAGACGGATGAAAGTCTTCAAGCTGTCGGATTCGAAGATTTTCTCTGCACCCTTGAGGCTGAGAACTTGCCTCTGGAAAAGATCAATCTCGATGACCACAGTGTCTCCCTTGTGACTCCAGCGCACGGAAGTGAAGGCGTCGTCCTCCACTATCCTCCAAAGTTTTTTTGGAAAGGGCAGCCGGAAAAGACTGTTGCTTCCTTCAATGTCGGTGATACCTTCTTTTGGATCCTTTGATTTTGGGTTGTCTTGAGAGTTTGGATTCTGGCTCGGGGCTCGGTCCCCATCCATCCTCGAAGCCCCCCTTGGATCCACAGAGAAATCTGGGGTTGTGTCTGCTCGGACCGTTATTGGTGGTGCTCTTTTGTCTGATGTGACCGGCATGGCTTCGTTCATCTCCTCGTCATCTGAACTAGCCATGGCTGTGCTCTAGCACAAACAGCCTTTGCCACACAGGGTCTTACAACTGAACACTACGGTCAGACGCCCAGTATAAACTGCCCTCAAAATTCTAGAGTCTCGGTTGGGGGGCAACCAGCTGCTGACGTCACAGTGCCCCCTATAGGTCTTGTGATGTCATGAAGGTGGCTCACAGCTGGTCCAGACAGTGGCTGCTGGCCAGGTGTGGAGGTCCCCAGCTCCATTTTCAGAAAGTACAGGAAAACAGGGTTCGGGTGGCCAGAAAAGGCTCTCCTGTGCCGCCAGGCCCACTGTTTCCTGCAGCTGGCACTGGCTGCGTTGAGATCAGGATCCTAGTCACTCCCACTCCTAGGGACGGGGGAGGCCTGTTGATAGCCTCTTTGATTGCTCAAGGGCGAGACCCTAGTTAGTCCTAGCTTGGCTATCAGCAGGACTGCCTGGGTCAGATGGGCCCCTGGGGCACTGTGCTTCCCAGAAGACTGTGGTGGGCCCAGCTCCGTTCGCAGCTCCCCTATGTCGACCCCCCCCCCACAGCTTCCTGCTTTGGTTTCTTCCAGCTGCTCCACCGGCTTGCTTGGTCCTGCTCACGTGGGCCCAAACTAAGAGTCCAGGTTTCTTACCCTGGGTCAAGTTGTCCCTGGAGTAGGGCTGTGCTAAAATATTTAAACTTTGTGATACTTCATCTGTAAAATGTGATGACTAATGCCACTTACTGCATAGGAGTGTTTCCAAGGTTACAAAGACAAATAAATAATATAAATGAAGCCCTTATTACATTATCTGGAACATAGAAAATGCTCAATAAATGTCAAATATTTCTAAGTTATGGTAATAGATTCCAGAGAAAAAGGCCAAACTTGGTTCTTAAATTCTGCATCTTCCCTGACCTAACATTCCTCTGGAGTCATAATGAGTTCCTGATGCCGAGAACAGCTGATGGGATTTAACATGAGTATAAAAAGTTGGATTTTTCACATCTTATTTTAAAAGAAGAAAAGAAAATGCCAATGCAGGGTCTCTTCTCCTTTTTAAAAAGGAAACACAAAGTAAGTCATACAAATTATATCATTTCCTTATTTTAAATTACTGAATATATTGTCTATGTCACTTCTTTTTTTCAAAGTGTTTTATTTTATTTAAAGATATTATTTATTTATTTTTAGAGACAGGGGAAGCGATGAGGAGACAGGGAGAGAAACATTAGTGTGTGGTTGCCTGCCATACACCCCCTACTGGGGAGCTGGCCAACAACCCAGGCATGTGCCTTGACTGGGAATCGAACCAGTGACCCTTTGGTTTACAGGCCGGTATTCAGTCCACTGAACCACAACAGCCAGAGCTCATTTCTTCCTTTTCATGATACAATTCTAAAATTCCCTTCACCACTCTTAACATTTTGTGGCTCCTTTTGTATGGATGTTATAACTGTTTTCAGAGCTAGATGTACCTAGATAAGAAGAGTACTGATAAAAGTTATTTATGCTTTAGAATATTATTATACAACAGTTTAGCAGTTTACCAAAGTCATTTTATTGATTCTAGGTATCAATGGTTTCTTCGAGGATATTCTCAAATCTTTCTTTTATTGTTTTTATAGTCAGAGTAAGATTAGCTATACTCTCTTTGCTAAACTGAAGAGAAAAACAATACTACTTTATACTTTAAAAATCACTTGTTGTCTGTGATCTGGTATTTCAGATAAACACATTTCATGGTAACATGCTTCCCATTTTTATATTAATTTTTTGGATTCTACATCAAAGAACTCTTGGCATCAAAGTGTTTGAACACATTTCTCCCGTTGGTTTAACTCAAGACTTTTAGTCCAAAATAATCTGCAATCAAGACACTGTGGGCTATGAGAAGCTTTTGCCCAACCATAATTATGTAGAATTTAAATTAGGGGCCTGGCCCAGGGTAAGAGTTATCCCCAGAAATAACTTTTTCTACCTATAGGGCAGGGCAAACTAATAATTTCTGAACACGTGGTCTCCAAGCAATTACTTCACCCTCACTCAGAATGTCCCAATACGTGTCTTTCAGCCTCTCATGGATGCGGAGTTCCTATACGTATTTATGTAAATAAATTAGTTTGGTTTCTCTTGCTAATACATCTTATGTTTATTTGATTACTAGACTGAAGAAAAGTACCTTTCACATTCTCCCCAGACTCCCAAAAATTTAGCACAGAGATATTCACTCATAAGATTATTTCCTATATTTCTAGAAAAATATATATATGCATATATACACACACATTTGTGTTAAATTAGAAACAAATTATGTAATTCTTTGTTAGGAGTGATCATTACATCTTATTTCCAGGCCTTAAATTTATTTCTTTGATATAATGTAAGATAATAATAATTTTTAAGTTATGGCAGGACCACATAGTTCCTTTATTTAATCAGTTCTGCCAGACTACACCAACTGGCTATGTGTTTGATGGACTTTGAAAGTCCTCTTTATTGGGAGACTTATATTTCTCCAGATACAGAAACAAATTATACTAGTAAAAAGATTTATTTTCCTTTGACAGTGATTTCTGCTTATTTGAGAGCCTTCATAAACACCTGAACTTCCTCACCAGTGGGAAGCGACTGCAAAGCTTTGGGCTACCTTGCCCCAGCTTGCTCTGAGACACACATGCCAGTCATTACATCACTTTCCAATTCACATTGTCTTCTCCCACCAACATATTCTCAACATAGTGTGCTAAATGTTATACTGTTTTCTATATCTCATATTCTCAAATGCATTTGACTTAGGAATAATAATTTTAAAATGAAACACAGAGAAGTGGTCATAGCAGTATTCCCTTTGAGCAGTAGTTCCAAATGAAGATATATATTAATGTAACCACACAAATTAAATAATCATGTATAAATAGATTAGAAAGGTGAATGAGTATGAACAGGAATTTTATTAGGCAGAATGTAAACAAAAATATTTTACTCAGTATATAAAGCTGCCAAAAGCAGATCGATGAGTATTCAAGTTATGCACTATGTTGAAAATATGTTGGAGGTAAAAAGAAATCTATCAGAGAAAATGATACTCTAGTTCTAAACTTTTCAGTGAGTTCTTCTACTTTATAACATACTCTCACAAATCTTCAATATTACTTGAAATTTCAATGTAGTATATTTTCTGGTCTAAAACAAAACGAGCAAATTCATGCCAAAGGAAAAAAAGTGGGAATAGCCCACTTGAAAAAGAAAACGGTAAGGTGCACTTGGTGTGGAAGCTTTTGAGAAAAGAAGTCAGTGCTTCTGATGCTTTATTTTATTGCTAACTGTAACAGAAGTGACTTAATTTTAATCATTTTAAATGTTTGATTCAAATGAAATCCAACCTTGGGGCAGTCATTTCTGAATCTATTATTGGCTACTCTGAAAATAATATGAAGACCCCTTGCTACCTTCAGAATTTCTAAAAAGTTGGTACTAAAAGAATTAAAGTCACACATGTATTTACAAATCATCTTATTGATAAAATGATTGTCATTTATTTGTTTCATATAATATATAAATAATAATAAGTTACTGCTTATTGAGAGTTTACTATGTTCCAGGTAATGTACAAATTGTGTGACATAGATTATTTATTTTCGGTTTATAGAAGTTGCCCGAGGTCACATACTTAGTTTGTGTGACTCCAAAGCACATGTTTTGCTACATAAACCATGACTAACTGAGTAATCTAACTCCAGTGTTTTCTACTCTTATTCATGTGAGTGACTGACAATGATTCATGGTATACTTTCAAAGACAGATGTAAAGACATAGGGAGAAAGTACTTTCTCAAAAGGAGGAAGGATCAATACATTAGAAGGAGACAATAACATTTGAAAAGTGGTATGTGAATCTTGTGTCAATGGAGACTAAGGACATTTGACAATTTCTGCAACACTTCAGCGCTTTGCCTCTAGCTACTGTCAAACGAGTTCTTAATGAAATTCAGCAATTTCTGTTGTGCAGCCCCTTTACTGAGTGACTGGAAATATTAGAAAAGATGAGTTGTGTGTTCACATAGCAAAAATCATATATTAAAATGTTACTTTTGGACTAGAAAGCATCAAGGGCCAAAAACAAAGACATTAAAGTTGATGTCCAATACAAAAATTCAGTAGCAGAAGGGAGATAATTTAATGATAATTTTGGAGAAGCTTAGTAGAACAGAGACTCTTCCTCCTGTCCCTTTTGTTGGCTCAGGCATGTCTGTCTCTTGGTGTAAAGTTGGGGGAGTAATATTGTCCCTAACCCTTAAAGAATTAAACTGATATGTAAGTAGCTTAAGGGAGAGAAGAACTTTAACTTGCTGATTTTTAAAGTTAATTTCCCCATCTTGTCTCACCAACGTATTTTTTTGTTGGAGTTATTTAAATATCCTTGAGTAAAATTAGAGGTTCATTTAGAATGCCTCTTGTTTTCTTTGTATTTCTATCACTTTTCATTCTTCCTCCAGTGTTAAGAGCTTCGAATGAGAACCTATCAGATGTTAAAGTTCAGGGTGTGGGTTTTTGAAAGCGCCCTTTGGTTTATGGCTCCTGAGACATCCTTTTCCTTAAACCGTGGCACTAAACTGTAATTGAACAACAATTTTTTTTAAGTTGCTCAAAACTCAATAAATTAAGTAAAATCCCATGTTAAAAAAAAAAAAACTCGCCCTGGCTGGTGTAGCTCAATGGAATGAGCGTGGGCCTGTGAACCAAAAGATCGCGGTTCGATTCCCAGTCAGGGCACATGCCTGGGTTGCGGGCCAGTTCCCAGCAGGGGACACTCGAGAGGCAACCATACATTGATATTTCTCTCCTTCTCTCCTTCCCTTACCCACCAAAGGGGAAAAAAACTCATTTAGATATTCTGGAATTGGTAGCAAGTTGCTCCTACTGGTTAACAGTGTTTAACATTGGTCTCTGTTATAGCGCTCTACCAGAACTGACTTTGTGTAAGGTATTTATAAACATTTGGTCTTTTGAAAAAGTCTGAATACTATGGCACAGACTGTTAGATCTCCCCCAGTATCTATTCCCTATTATCCCTCCCCTTTAGATGGGAGGCCAGCTGGTGAGCAAGGCCGGCCTCACACCTACAGTGTTAGGTTGGGGGTCAGGACACGTACCGACCCTGGACCAGCTCCACTCTATGAGAGGAAAAGAACTGTCTATCATTTATTTGGGGAGTTCCCCATTACAGCTGCTGAGATTTGGCTGTAAATGGCAACTAATACAAAGTTTACTTTGCTCAGCATCATTTTCACAAGTTTCCCAAATGATCTCCAAACACTTGAAGTTTGAGAAACACTAGTATAGTGGTCAGGGGAATGGCATTGGGAACAAATGTATCTGAGTTAGTGAACAGTCACATGGCTGTTTGTCATCAATGAATGTTTCCATACCTTTATTCCAGAATACACAGGTGCAATTTTCTAGTCGGCAAATTATAAACTCCTTTGCTTCCACTTTTTTGTCCTGACATGGAAGCCAGACTCTGTTGCAACCTCGTGTACTAAGATAAGGTCAAGTTTTTATGTTTTTGTTTTTTCAAATCTAAGTAGAGTGCCTGTATTTCTCCCAGAGCCTGTGAAAGTGCAGACTCCTGGTTCATTGTAAACATTCTGGGATTCGTCCCAGGCATCTGCACCAGAACTGGTTTCATCAGTTCTTTGCATGCGCACTGAAGGCTGTAGTAAGCTCACCCCTGCTGCCGTTAGGGCATATATAGAAATAAAATCAAGAATTAGTCCATATCCTAAAACCCAAGAACTTAGCCTAGTAAATCAAGATAGGTAGAGATTTCAGATCTCTGTCTGCCCTAGAAACTCTGTCTATCTTATGATTTTTAATTTTTTTAAATGTTATTGTTTTCAATTACAGTTTACATTCAATATTTTTTGGGTTAGTTATAGGTGTACAGCTGTGTACGCCTGTAGTACACCTGTGTACATAAATACCTTACATAGTAGTTAGACAGTTATATACTTTACAGAGTGGTCCCCCCAGGTATTTCCAGCACCTACCTGGCCCTGCACATAGTTATTATAATGTTATTGACTATAATCCCCATGCTGTATTCCCTATGCTCAGGATCTCTTACCACAAGCATTTCTACTGTCCACAACTCACACATCTCTGTAGAGAGAGCTGCAACTCACTAATTCCTGCAGGGGCAGAGGAAGGAAACTTCCGAACAACATCTTGATCTGCACTCGAGAATTAATAGGTTTCCAGTGGGAGCATTTTATTTTCTGAAAATGATGAAACTTCCTACTGCATCTCAAAAGTACTTCTCCATCAAAAAGACTGAATAATTACTAGGTGGAAGAGATCACAGGTTTGACTTTGGGAAGCCCCTTTGTCACTTTCTTTAAAGAAAAGTCCTTTGTTTTGGATTATTGTCTGCTCTCAAGTAGTTAATCAATTCTCAATTTAGCATGCCCTTGACTCTTATTGGACAAGGACAAGATAAACTAGTGTATACCTTCCAGCTTGATTCTTGTCGTCCTTGGGATGTAAGTGGTAGTTCCCTTGGCTAATTTTCACTTCTTGATGTCTTTTTAATATTAAAATCTTGTCATTATTAGCTACAGCACCAACAAAATAAAGCATTTATGAAAATAGCAAGGGTTTTTCAGTGCTAATCATACATTGTGCTTTCTGTTTCCATCTACGTGTTTATATTAAATTTCAAATAATTTTGATAATGATCACTAACAGTCACTTAGCACTTTCTATATGCCTGGAACCATCCTAAATACTTTTCATATATTATCATCTTTATATTCATTTTATAAAAGGATGCTGAGGCTTAGAAAAGTTATTTGCCAAGGTCACGAAGCTAGTAAGTGAAAGAGCTAAACTCGGAGCTATTAACCATTTCACTCTTGGTATAAACAGTACCCATGGACAGTGAAAACAGACATTTGCATCGATGTGCCTTAGTCAATTTTCATTCAAGTTTATGTTCAGGTATAGATAGCCTGAACACATGAGCCACATGAGATGATTGCAGAGCATAAAAAAGAATGCTTTTTTATGGAAGGAAAAATTTCTTCCATAAAATTTTCTTCTTTTTTCTGTGTTTTCTTCTTTTTTATGGATCAACTCAAATTCATTTTTTAAAAAATGTTCAACTATTGACTATCTGATGTCCCATTCTTTTAATGTAGAAGCTTTACTTATTTAAGGAAAGGACACTGGAGATGGATAATTATTATGTCATGACTATCCCAGGTACTTTTTAAGTATTTACCCATTTAATACTCACAGCAGCATTTTGATGGAGGTTTCATATATCTACTTAAAAAAACAATGTGGGGGTAGCAAAACTAAGGCTTATAGAAAATATGTTTTCTATGTTTTTTCTATGTTTTTCATTGTTTTTTAAATGTTTTTTGTACTTTCTAGAACTTTTATAATGAACACAGATTATTTTAAGGGCACTTTTGAAATACTGAAGCCTGATTTTACTTTAAGAAAGATGACCTTTGAGGAAAAAACATAAGGCAGTAGTTTTCAGCTGCATTCCCTGAAGCTCTAAAATTCCATCTAGTTTTCAAACAAAAAATACTTGGATTTTATTAATTTTTCAAAAGATTTTATTTATTCATTTTTAGAGAGAGGGAAAGAGGAGAGAAATATCAATGTGTGGTTGCCTCTCACACGCCCCCTACTGGGGACCTGGCCTGCAACCCAGGCATGTGCCCTAACTGGGAATCAAACCCACGACTCTTTGGTTCTGGTTCACAGCCCATGCTCAACCCACTAAGCCACACCAGCCAGGGCAGGTTTTATTAATTTTATATACAGGATCATAACAAAATACTTCCTTTGCTAAAAAGATTGGAAACCACTGTCATATGGGATTGGAATAATAAATCCTCCTAAATGAAGATTTAATTAGCAGTTAATTAACAGTTTTTCTCTTAATTAACAGTTTTCCAGAAATGAAAATATTCCCCATGATACAAGTAGATGCCTGATGATGCTAATTTGTGCTCATTTCAAATCATGAGTCCTTGCAATAAAAAGGGCTGAGATAGTGTGTTTTCTTCACAACTAGCAACAAAAATGGGGAGCTAAAAAATATAATGCATCTTTTGTCAGTTTGAGGATGAGGAAACTCAAATAACAGACTGGTAATCAACAGGTGATTGCTGAGGGGGAAGGGGGTATTAGTCCCCTTATACCACCCCCCCCAGCAATCCCCACACTGTTGTCCATATCCATGAGTCCTTTTTCCATTTTGCTCAATCCCACCACTCCCCAACCGCCCCCCACCACTAGCCGTCATCTGCTGTCCATCTATGAGTCTGTTTCTATTGTGCTTGTTAGTTCAGTTTATTCATTAGATTCCACAGATGAGTGAGATCATATGGTATTTGTCTTTCACCACTGCCTTATTTCACTTAGCATAATGTTTTCCAGGTCCACCCATGCTGTCACAAAGGGTAAAACTTTCTTCTTTTTTATGGCTGATAGTATTCTAATGTGTAAATGTCCCATACCCGTTCTATCCATTCATCTAACTGATGGACACTTAGGCGGTTTCCATATCTTGGCAATTGTAAATAATGCTGCAACAAACATAGGGGTGCTTATTTTCTTTTGAATTAGTGTTTTAGGTTCCTTCAGATATATTCCCAGAAGTTGGATTGCTGGGTCAAAAGGCAGATCCATTTTAAGTTTTTTGAGGAAATTCTATACTGTTTTCCATAGTGACTGCACCAGTCTGCATTCCCACCACCTAATCCTAACACTTTCTCCACATCCTCACCAGCACTTGTTGTTTGTTAGTTTGTTAATGATGGCCATTCTGACAGGTGTGAAGTGGTACTTCACTGTGCTTTTAATTTGCAACTCTCTGATGGCTAGTGATGCTGAGCATCCTTTCATATGTTTCTGGACCCTCTGTATATTCTCTTTGTATATTCTCTTTGGAGAAGTGTCTGTTCAGGTCCTTTGTCCATTTTTTAATTGGGTGGCTTGTTTTTTGTTTTTGTTTTTTTTGCGTTTTCTAAGTACCTTGTAAATTTGGGATATTAACCCCTTATCAGATGCATCAGCAAATATGTTCTCCCATTCTGTGAGTAATTTTTTTATTTTGTTGGTGATTTCCTTTACTGTGGAAAAAGTTTTTTAGCTTGATGTAATCCCATTTGTTTATTTTTTCTTTTGTTTCCCATGCCTGGAGAGATCTATCTGGTAAAAAATGGCTATGAGCAATATCTGAGATTTTGCTGCCTATGTTTTCTTCTAGTATTTTTATGGTTTCAGGTCTAACATTTAAGTCTTTGATCCATTTTGAATGTATCCTTCTGTGGAGTAAGAAGGTGGTCATTTCATTTTTCTGCATGTATCTGTCCAATTTTCCCAACACCACTTATTTGATAAACTATCTTTAACCCATTGTATGTGCTTGCTTCCTCTGTTGAATGTTAATTGACTATAAAGGTGTGGGTTTATTTCTGGGCTCTCTATTCTATTCCATTGATCTACATATCTGTTATTATACCATTGCCAAGCTGTTTTGGTTACTGTGGCCCTATTTCATAGTTTGATATTAGGGAATCTGATCTCTCCAGTTTTTTTGTTCTTTCTCATGATTGCTGTTTCCATGCAGGGCCTTTTGTGATTCCATATAAATTTTTGAAATATTTGTTCTAGTACTGTGCAATATGTCATTACAATCTTGATAGGGAGTGCACTTAATTTATACATTGCTTTGGGTGAATTTATCCATTGCTATGTCCATAGCATGGACATTTTAATGACATTAATTATTCCTATTTATGAACATGGTATGTACTTCCACTTATTTGTATCTTCTTCAATTTCTTTCTTTAGTGTCTTATAATTTTCTGAGTACAGGTCTTTTACATGCTTGGTTAAGTTTTTTCCTAGGTATTTTATTCTTTTTGAAATAATTGTGAATGGGATTGCTTTCTTGAGTTCCTTTTCTGTTAGTTAATTATTGGCACATAAAAATGCAACTGATTTCTGGATATTAATTTTGTATCCTGCTACTTTGCTGAATTCATTTATCAGTTCTAGTCATTTCTTGGTGGAATCTTTAGGATTCTCTATTATAATATCACGTGATCTGATAATAAAGATAGTTTTACCTCTTCCTTTCCAATTTGGATGCTTTTTATTTCTTCTTTGTGTCTGATTGTTGTGGCTAGGACTTCCCCTACTATGTTGAACAAGAGAAGTGAAAGGAGACATCCCTGTCTGGTTCCCTATCTTATGAGCAACACTTGTTTTTGCCTGTTGAGTAGAAGGAAGGAAACAATAAAGATCAGAGCAGAAATAAATGAAATAGGGCCTAAAAGAGCAAAACAAAATGTCAATGAATCCAAGAGTTGGTTCTTTGAAAAGATAAACAAGATTGCCAAACCTTTAACTAGACTCAAGAAGAAAAAAACAAGAGAAAGCACCCAAATAAACAACTGACACCAAAGAAATACAAAGGATTGTAAGAAAATATCATGAACAACTATATGCCAACAAACTGGACAACCTGAATGAAATGGATAAATTCCTAGAGGCATATAATCTTCCAAAACTAAATCAGGAAGAATCAGAGAATCTGAATAGACAAATTACACCTAGTGAAATTGAAGCAGTAATCAAAACACTCCCAACATACAAAAGCCCAGGACTGGTGATTTCACAGGGGAATTTTACCAACCATTCTGAGAAGAACTAATACCTCTGCTTCTCAAACTATTTCATAAAATTCAAGAGGAGGGAAGGCTCCCAAGCGCATTTTACAAGGTCAGCACTATCCTAATTCCAAACCCAGATAAAGACACTACACAGAAATAAAATTATAATCCAACATCCTGATGAACATAAATGCTAAAATCCTCAACAAAATATTAGCAAACTGAATACAACAATGCATCAGAAAGATCATACACCATGATCATATACCATGATTCATCCCAGAAATGGAAGGTTGGTATAGCATTTGCAAAGCAACAAATGTGATCATCGCATAAACAAAATGATGGATAAAAAAACCACATGATCATATCAATAGAAAAATGTGGCAGAAAAAGCATTTGATAAAACCCACCACCATTTGTGATCAAAACTCTCAGCAAAGTGGGAATAGCGGGGAATACACCTCAGAAAGATAAAGGGATATACTTATTCATTAGAAGTAAGTTAAGATGCCTTATTGCCCATGTTTGCCTGGCACAGAGTTGGAGTTCAAACTGACTGTGTGCCTCAAAGACTTTTCTTATACGTATTGCTTGTCCTACTGTAATTAGGGTGAAGCATTGTGATGCTAGTATTCATATAGAGAACCACAAATTATGAAAAAGTTGCTCCTCAGAAGCACCATCCTCCTTTATAAAACTTATCCTAGAGAGAATAGGTTGAGAAAGTGCATCAGGTGAGGAGCAGCTATAGTTAACTCTGACCAGTTAGTTTCCACTGTTGTTCTACATCATTTATGTAAATAGATATGAGCACAAAGGCAGCTAAAGCTAAGCCAAAACCACACTGAGTCACAGAACCACAGGGATGTAATTCATGAAGGCCATGTAAGTACACAATCAGAACACAGGCTCATGCTTAATGATAGAACCCACTGTATTCAGCATCAGAAATAACTTAAGACTTCATTGACTGGCTTAGCTTCTAGTTTTATGTTGCACAGTTTTACATTCTTCCCATTTATTCTCTCTGTATGGGTATTATTGGTATTGTTTACTCTTCAGTAGGCTTGTTTCTTATTTCTCCATGGATAAGCCCACCACATTTGAAATGGAAAGGACTTAATTGCATGACTGTTTCACTTCCTCACCTGAACATTTGATTGCTTGTCATCCAACATAACTTTAACCAAGCAGCCATGAGTGAAGCTATAGCTGTCCTTTCCTTTTAAATATTTGCAAAGCACCTCATGGCTCACAGCTGAATAAGGTCTGCATATTTGGTAAGAATTTGAGCTAAATCAAAGCCAGCATTCAAAATACAAAAATATGGAAATCACCTCATTTTGCTTACCCCCTGTCCACTGTGTACTTCCTTTCACATGAGACCCTTCTCAGAAACCTGTGGGGCCACTGTGTCTGGATCCCTGGTGTGTGGTTGTATGGTAGCCCCTGGAAGTAGCACCCAAATATAGAAATACATACTTATGCTTGCTATATTTTCTAGATATGAAACTTAAAAAATAAAAAAGCATACAAAAACAATGGTAAAACATTTAAAATTATAATATTTATTCCCACATTAAAGTTACTTTAAGTAGTTCATGTACTTGAGGAAGATTAAGCATCTATGGAAACTTTCATAAAATTGAAAGAATTGCTGAAAACCATTTTTGTTCCTTTGAAGTCAATGTCGGTGGCTCTAAACATCAGTGGGATGTGAGCTTGTGTCCCCGTGTCCTTGTTCACTAGAAAAACATCAATGAAACACACCCTTAGGGATGGAGCAATGCAAGGTCTGAACTTAATGAAGGTTTAAAATGAGTAACCTTATCACCCAACATTCATCAGCATAAAATGTCTTTGCCTCCTATTCTGTTAGTACAGTAAATGAAATTATTTTTAAGGAGTTTCAAAACCAATGGTTTTTCTGTTAAAATAGTAAATCCAACATATTTATTTCTCCTTCTGTAACATACAGCTATCTCTTTCCCAATATCTATTTTCCCTCCTTCCCCAATGATAGAACACGTAATTGGAGTTACATATATTTTTCAGTCACTATTGTAATTCAAGTGTGGTCCAGTGACTATGTTCTACCCAGCAGAATGTAATATAATAAGTGTACCTGCCACTGCTACCTTCCTGCTGAATGGAATACAGATATAATGGCGAGGCTGAACCAGTTATTATTAATTTTTGGTTTAAGAGAGAGACAGACAGAGACACAGAGAGACAGAGATTTGTTATTCCATTTTATTGACTTCAAAGCATTTTCTAAATTCTATTGAAATATCTTCCTCCATCCATGATTGACTTAGAAGTGTATTGTTTCATTTTTAAAAAAGATTTCATTTATTTATTTTTAGAAAGGGGAAGGAGAAAGAGACGGAGGGTAACATCATGTGTAGTTGCTTCCCACACACCCCGCACTGGGGACCTGGCCCACAACCCAAGCATGTGCCCTGACTGGGAATTGAACCAGCGACTCTTTTATTCACAGGCTGGCACTCAACCACTGAGCAACACCAGCCAGGGCGTATTATTTAATTTTTATACATGTTTTTTCTAGTCATCTTTTCTGTTCCATGGAATGTCTTTATGAGTTTGATCATTTGAAATTTGAAATCATTAACTATTATTAACAGTCTGAAGATATGCTCAGTTTTTGGTAAAACACCCACGTACACTTGAAATGAATGCATACTTTGTTATAGATATTTGTAGTATGAGGCAGGGGGATGGGATGAAACATGGTGAAGAGATTAACCAAAGAACATTTATGCACAACCCAGGGACACATACAATGATATGGAAGGGAGAAGGCGAGGCTGGGTGGAGGTGAGGAAAGGGAGTAAAAGTGGGAACAATGCTAACAGCATAAACAATGAAAATAAGCCCTGGCTGGTGTAGCTCAGTGGATTGAGCATGGGCCTGAGAACCAAACAACTGCGGTTTGATTCCCAGTCAGGGCACATGCCTGGGTTGCAGGCCAGTTCCCAGCAGGGGACCCACGAGAGGCAACCATACATTGATATTGCCCTCCCTCTCTCCTACCCTTCCCCTCTAAAGATAAATAAATAAAATCTTAAAAAAAAAACAATGAAAATAAAACTAAAAAAAAGTTTACTATTAATCACATTATTTATATTTGTCATACACTGAATAATAATTTTGATAGCCTTTAATAGGTTAAAAATATTCCACTATAAGTACTAATTTGTCTGTTATGCATTTAATTTTACTATTTTTTGCCTGTATAAATTGAAGCTATTTTATTAGGTATTTAAAATTTATCATTGTTTTATTACAATGAATCAAGAGTAGGACATTGCTTATTTATCTTCAGTGTAACTGCACTTCCTTTATGTTGATTTGTTTCCATAGTATATGTTCTTACATCTTTTTATGTCGTTATATTTAAAATGAGTCTGTTGTAAGCTGTACACTGTTGGGTTTTGTTTTATTTATCTATTCTTAAAATTGCCAATGATATTTTAATATAGCAATATATTTAGAATATTAAAACATATCTCCTGAAATAACTTTATCCATTCTAAGTTACATTTTTGCATATACCTTATGATTTGCTATAGGATGTGTCTATGTTGCATGAGTATATATTTTTACACAATGGAATGTACGTTTAAAAAACTTTTTTTCTGATAAAGATGAATGTAAAAAATATTTTGAAGACTCTCAACTATGCTCAACAAGAGTTGTAGAATATCCAGTAAGACTTCTGTAGAATTATGAAATATGAAAATTTAAAAGATAGTAAGATTCAACTATAATTACTGATTATGTGATTGTAGTTAATTCAGAAGTTAATATAATGCATATCATACATGATACTTATTTGTAACATACAAATATATCTGTATATATAGTTAATTTTGACTAACATACATTAAGTCTGATGCTGTTTTCTTAGCTGGCAAAACTATTATATGACATTAATTCCATCTATGATGTTAAAAAATCCTCTTTAATATTAGTTGGCAATTTTTCCCTGTCTTTCTAATTCCCACGGAGTACAACTCTTATCACTCCATCCTTGGGTCAGAGGAATGTTCTGAAAGATTTTTTATTTGACCAGGAGCCAAAAAGGTCCAATTAAGGGCTTTTATTCAAGGCAGGACACCATGATCAGGCGGGCTGAATCCAAGTAGAATTTGAAAGGGTAGAGGGGTTTTTAAGGATGTGTAGTAGATTCTCGGGGAGGGTGGGTCACCCTGCTGATCTGCCCCAGGTGTCCTGGATATAGGTGTTTTCAAGTCAATGTCTTCTGATCCGGCATGGTTGATTTGGTGACAAAATGTCTGGGAGATTTATGGGCCTCGATTCTGGGAAAACTGGAGGGAGATGGGAGGATTTAACTGGTTCTCAGCAGGATGCTGGCAGCTATGCTTCAGGTGCTTCTGGTAATAGGGAATGTCGTGGTCAGGTATTCAGCTGGTGACGCATACCTTCTTTGTTCCAGCATAGGCGGTGGCTTAGGTCCATATCCCAGTACATTCTAACAGTCTTATCAAAAATGGATCTAGATAAGTCAAAGCAAATTTAGATGAGAACAAGACATTTTGCTGTGGTCTGTTTCTTGGTTACTGAAAAATAAAACACAGTAAGTTCAAATAGGTAATCAAAATGGTGGGAAGCATCAGGATGCTATAAACTGAATGGAAACATTGACCCTAACACTGTGGAACAGTGATGTGTCCACATTAATTTGGTCTTTTAGTCACTGCCTCCTGAGAAAAGACATAATGAGCCTAAAGAAAATCTTCAGGAAATGTAAAATGATCAAGGGTATATATGTGTGTTATAAGGAGAGTAAGGTGCCATAAGAAGAGAGTTCTATAAGTATAAAAGGAGCAAGTTTCTGCTAGTCCCAAGAGGACTAAAAGAATCAGGTAGAGTAGGGTACTGTAGACTAGAAAGGAAATGTATTTGATATTTATTTCCTAGTGTAAATTGTTAAATGTAAGAACTCATTTGAGTCTTTGATATTCATTAAGAGAATTACCTCAAAGTTCCTTTAAGGCATCTCCCTAAGGATAATGTTCTCATGCTTCTGTTATTTTAAAGTCACACGAGAAGAGAGTTTGAGGCTTTTAGTTTCTAAGTGCATAGTTCAGCAGAACAGTGTGCAGTACAGATGTTGTAATAGTTAAAATTTTCAGTCCTGTTTAATTAGGATATGTGAATAAGAAAAGCTGCAAGGTTTACTGCAGTGGTTTAAAAATAATGTGTAAAACCTTAAAATGCAACACAGTCATAAGCAAACCTCTCTGACTCAAATAGGTTCAAGACGGCAGGACTCCACATTTCTGTCTGCCTTGCTATCCCTATGACATATTTCTGCAGTCCTCTAGTGTTCAGAAAGACAAAGTTTAAAAATTCTAGGTGTAGTGAGAAGAGTATTGCTTTAGATCAGGAAACATACGGTATAGTTTGGGTTTTTGAAGTAGCCATAAAATTCATCAAAACAGTTCATGTTACATGGTCTATTCAGCTAGGTCAGCATATCGGCCATCCATGTATTTTCATTCAATGAATATGTAGTTAGTCTTACTATGTGTTAGTTGCCTGGTTTTGTATTTCAGTTTGAAAGAACTACATTATGTAGCTTAGCAATGAATTGTCAATCACCTTTAAATGTTGGCTAGTTGTCCAGAGAGTTCCTCATGAGGAATCAACCTTGAGGGGCCAACCTTGTTGAATTCACCATAATCCAGAGCAGTGAGTTTCACACTTATTTTTAATCCTCTGTAAGAAATGAATTTTATGTACATTTATATGTACACATATTTAGTGATTCCTTAGAACCTATATATGGGACAGTCTGAATGGGTCCGTTTCTAGAGAAAATGACAATAAAGAAGTACCTATCTGTTTTATTTGACTCTGTCTATCCTGTTCTATTTCATTAAAAAGAATGAGAGCACATCGGGGACCAACGATGGATAAGGCACAACTCCTTCTGTTGAGAAGCTCACAGTCCATAGGCAGAAGTAGACATGCAAAAGCAGATCAATTCCAGTAAAAAAGTGTAACTACCATTGCACATATATCAGCAAGCTGGTCATGAAAAGACAGAGCAACTAATTCTGTCCTGGGAAGTTGGGAAAGATTTCAAGAGAAGAGTTATTCTTGAAAGTAAGTTGGAAAGGGAGAGTCAGATTTTTGCCAGGTCACAAAGGGACAAGGACATTCTAGGAGGATCTAATTACATGTCATTACATGAGAAAATACACACTGTCTGCGCTATACCAGACCCTCTAAACTCCACCATTATACTTTACCCAACTGTTGATACAACAACTCATTATGTTTGTTGGCATTTAGTACAAATACATGACATCTAATATCATTCCAGTTTACTGTGTGCACCACTGTTAAAATGCCAACTGCATGTGAATGAAAATGTGAAAGAGTTTTCTCAAATGTTTGAAAAAAAATTCTTTTAATGAACTGGACAGTTAAAATCCTATAATGGACATAATTTAATATATATTAATGAAGAATATTAATAGTAGTTATATCTTTTTAACCCTTACAATGTACTGAGATATTTACATATATTAATTTTAATACTACTTTAATCCTTGCAACAACCTTGTAAAATAGATGCTGTTAAAATAGAAAATACTGGTCCTTATTTTCGAGTAGAATTTAAAATCTAATAAAGGACAGAAGCCCTAAAAAAGTACAAAATTGAGTTAGAAAGGGCCGCAGGGGAATTTGAATCTGGAAGGCAAAGGGTGAGCTGGAGTCCTGGGCTTCTTGTGATTTAAAAAATGCTTAAAATTGGCCAAAATTGTTAGAAGACAGTCATTTAAAACTCAAAATAGAGGGGGGAAAGAAATCCACAGTTTGTACTGAACAGAGAGATAGCCAGTCACTAGTTCCATACCAGAGATTTGGATTACAGGAGTCTAATTAAACACATAATAGGCCTCTCTGAATTATCTGGCAGTTCACTGATGCACTCTCCCTTTTAATTATTTTCTCTGTCATTTGAATAATTTCCTATGCTCTGTCTTAAAGTTTAGTACTTTCTCTGTTAATGTCTTATCTGCTTTCTAGCCCCTTCAGTGTCTTTTTCTTCTTAGAGACTCAAGTTTTCACCTCAAATATTGTATTTTTCATGTTTACATAATCAATTTGGTATTTTTTCACATCCTTGATGTGTCTAGTTAACTTTTCGAGCATGCTGAATACAGATATAATAACTTTGATGATGTCCTTGCTTGTTAATTCTAACATCTCTATCAGTTCTGGATCTGCTTCAAGAATGATTTATCTCCTCATTATGAGTTGTATTTTCCTTGTTTGCCTGCCTGGTAATCTTTTATTGGATAATAGACATTTGTGAATTTTATCTTGTTGAGTGGAAAATTATTTTGTAGTGTTATAAATATTCTTGAATTGTTTTCAAGGATGCAGTTCAGTTACTCAGAAAGTTTTCTCCTTTTGGTCTTTCTTTAAAGATTTGCTAGAAAAACAGAAGTGCTGAAAATAGCAACTCAGTTTATTTCTGGGAAGGAAAGCTAATTCTTCTCCACTACTGAGGTAATACCTTTCTGAGTATTCTACTCAATGCATCAAAAATTATGGGGTTTTCCAGTCTGGCTGGAGGGAACAGGTACTAAATGATAGAAAACTTTAAATATGTAGAAAAATCATAAAGAACAATTTCTGAAGAAAACTTACCTACAATACCACTATCCAATGACATTTTTGCCTGCTTGTTTATACTGTTTGAGGACTGCAAAGTCAAAAAACAAAATATCACATCATGATAGTTTCTTTTCATGTATTCTTCATTTAACGTTATTTTAATATTCTTTGATATATATAATTCTAATGGTTACATTCCATCATATGGATTTATTATCATAATTTATTCCACCACTTTATTATGGAAGGACAGTTGATCTGCAAAGGAAAATACAACAGTCGTCCTTGTGTAAATTATTTGGAGAATAATAAGGCTTAATATATTGGTGGAGAGAAATAGATAGAAAGAAGACTTATTTGTCATCCCTGAATTATCTTAAAACAGCATCATCGCGAGAATCATAAAATAATCTTAGCACATGGGAAAATAACATCCCCTCTATTATAAACTTGAAACATAATGTAGAAGAAGTGTGATACTAAATAATCCAAACCTCTCCAGTTAAGTCTGTGTTTTCTATTCAATGAAAATAAAATATGGCTATCAAGAGTCTCTGTAAAAGTTTCTTTCTTTCTCTCAACCTAGCGTATTAAAAAGCCTGTGAGGCAATATCCATTAAACAATACTCCTTTGTAATTTAGTCTGATTTCAATTATCAGTTGCTTACTTACTCAATTATTTATCTGCAGCTATTTTGTAAATACTTTCATAATAGCTAAGAAGAGCTAACTACATTATTGTTTGGTAGTTTTGCCCCTTGAGGCCATCACTGACCAAATGCTATATATTTTACAAAGAAAGTCTTAATTATGCAAGCAGTGAACTAAAACATTCCACTGCTTAGAATACACAGCAAAACCCTTTGGTGGATCATTTACATGTTTATAGTTCCAAATTACTTAGGTTATGATGTGTATCATAAATTAACTACCATGTACAGAGTGAATTAACCACCTACTGTGCTTTGTAAGTGGGTTAATTTCTTCCATGGTTTGAAATACAAGATCTATTTTGAATTAATATTGTCATATACAAATCTGTTTTCCAAGTGGCATTTCATTGACACCACTGTCATCATAAGCATCATCTTCAGTATCATCCAGTAATCTTTATTTGAGTCCCTGGGCATATGTGACTTACACCAGACAAACTGCTAATACTGAAATATTGACCAACAAGCAAAGAAGTAGAAAATCCAAATGTAGTTTCTCTGAAAATGATGCTAAAATAAATTATCACAAAATTTTGTTTTTAAGCTCAGGAGCGTGTAGTGATTTACCCTCTGGATTTGTGCAGGAAAAAGTATCCTCACATTGATTCTCTAGTAATTACTGGCTTGACTAGTTTGCCTTTCCACTCCTGTTTTCATAGAAAGGATAGCCCTGGAACATGGTTCTACAAGTGACTGGAAAGTTACTAGAAAATAAAACAAAGCAAAGCAAAGCAAAACAAAACTAGCTTTCATCTTCTGGAATGGTTATCTTGCAGGGTTTGAGTTTATGGAAAGCAGTCAAAATTTTTCAGGTCTGCCTCCCCATTCCTTCACATAACTAAAAGTTTGGATAGTAATTTTACTATGACCAAATTAAATTTTAAGAATATAATTTATTGAATACATGTAAATTTCAGATACAGTTTTCCAAGTTCAGTTATTGTAAACTTTTTAGTTGTGCTACTACTTCATTTGATATTAGTGGAATACTCCCAAATTATTTTTCTTTCATGAAAAACGGTATGTACAAATATGCTTAACTGTGCATATGTGTGTGTTTGTTTGTCTCTCTGTGTGTGTGTGTGCACATATTGCAAAGATAATGACAGCAAAAATAAAGTCTCTCAACCTTGGCACCTCTCCCTCACCAACCCCCATGTGTGACAAGCACAAATGTCTCCAGATGTTGTCAAATGTTCCTTGGGGGTAAAAGCAACCCTAGTTGTGAAAAGTTTTTAATAAATCTCTCTGTAATTAAGAATTAAAGGCAGTTGCTTAATTATAATTGTTAAGATTCTGGCCTCTGGATCTACATAACTGTCAGCACTACTAAGTCTCTTTCACTTGTGTAGGTAGATGTTGAGCTCCAAAGAGCAGACTGAAAGTGGCAACAAACACTCCTAACAATAGGCAACCAAGCACAATAAATCTGTGTCAGTCATACCCAATATGGGCTGCTGAGGAGTAGGAGCTCCTTATTCACTTAATCAAGAGGCTTTAGAGGTTTCCACTGGGTTCTTTGCTCTTCTGGCAGGTGGAGAACAGAGAACAGAGAAAGACCACATGAGGGATCTCAGACGAGTAAGGCACAATGCATGTATGAACTACTGGATTGTAAATTGATGATCAAAAGGTGATTCTTAATCTCATAGTACTGTGGACTCTAGAGGAGCTTAAATTATTGGCCACACTTTTTGGTGAGTGTGTTTTGGGCACTAACAAAGGTTTTTATTTTACTTTCCTTCTGCTGCATCAATAAGAAATCTTTTCATTCAAAGTAGCCAGAGTGCTTGCAGATAAAAATTATAGTTATTGATAATTTTTAGAAGACCCCTAGCATTCTGGAGAAGAACTTGAAGGACTCCACATTTGTTGATATTTCAAAATTGAGTATAATAGCTATATGCTAAAAACATCAATGAAAAGTACTCTCTTTCTAGTTATATTTTAAGTATATTTTATTGATTATGATATTACACTTGTCCCATGTTATTCTCTCCTTTATTCCTCTCCACCCACTACCCCTCTTCCACCCACATCCCCCCCCCCTTAGCTCATGTCCATGGGTCGTACATAAAAGTTGTTTGGCTTCTCCAATTCCCATACTGTTCTTAACCTCCCTCTGTCCATTTTGTACCTACCATTTATGCTGCTTATTCCCTGTACTTGTCCCCTCATTCTCCCCGCTCCCTCTCCCTGCTGATAACCCTCCACAGAATCTCCATTTCTGTAAATCTGTTCCTGTTCTAATGGTTCACTTAGTTTGTTTTTGGTTTTGTTTTTAGGTTCAGTTGTTGATAGTGGTGAGTTTGTTGTCGTTTTACTGTTCATAGTTTTGATCTTCTTTTTCTTAGATAAGTCCCTTTAACATTTCATATAATAAGGGCTTGGTGATGATGAACTCCTGGAACTTGACTTTATCTGGGAAGTGCTTTATCTGCCCTTCCATTCTAAATGATAGCTTTGCTGGATAGAGTCATCTTGGATGTAGGTCCTTGCCTTTCATGATGTGGAATACTTCTTCCCAGCCCCTTCTTGCCTGCAAGTTTCTTTTGAGGAATCAGCTGATAGTCTTATGGGCACTCCTTTGTAGGTAACTGCCTCCTTTTCTCTTGCTGCTTTTAAGATTCTCTCCTTCTCTTTAACATTGGGTAACTTCATTACGATGTGCCTTGGTGTGTTCCTCCTTGGGTCCACCTTCTTTGGGACTCTCTGGGCTTCCTGGACTTCCTGGAAGTCTATTTCTTTTGCCAAATTGAGGAAGTTCTCCTTCATTATTTGTTCAAGTAAGTTTTCCATTTCTTGTTCTTCCTCTTCTCCTTCAGACACCCCTATGATTTGGATGTTGGAGTGTTTAAAGTTGTCCTGGGTATTCCTAAGCCTCTCCTCATTTTTTTGAATTCTTGTTTCTTCATTCTGTTCCATTTGGATGTTTATTTCTTCTTTGCAGTCCAAACAGTCTATTTCAGTCCTGGTTTCCTTCCTGGCACTGTTGGTTCCATGTACATTTTCCTTATATCACTTTTTATATCCTTCACTTTTTCCTCTACTTTGCAACCATACTCAATCAGTTCTGTGAGCATCCTGATTACCAGTCTTGTGAACTGTGCATCTGATAGGTTGGCTATCTTTTCATTGCTTAGTTGTATTTTTTCTGGAGTTTTGATCTATTCTTTCATTTGGGCCATTTTTTTTTTGTCTCAGCATGCCTGTTACATAGTAAGGGATAGAGCCTTAGGTGTTCACCAGGGCTCGGCAACCCACGGTGCTGCATTGTGGTGCTGTCTGTGGGGGAGAGGTCTGAGAAGGAACACTGCCACTTGCTTGGCTGTCACCCAGCTTTCAGTCACTTTCCCCACTACCCACAAGTAAATTGGGCCCTTTTGGTGTTGATTCCTGGGTGGGTGTGTTTGTACATGTTCTAGAACCCTGTGAGTCTCTACAACACACTCTCCTGTGAAGCTGGGAGGTTCTCCTGCTGCCTCAATCCCCACAGGTTTTTTCAGTGAGAGGTTTGAGGCTTTCTTTCTCTGCACTGAAACCCTAGGTTGTGCAGTCTGTCTTGTTCCCCATAGTTCCTCCCGGTTTATCTGCATGCAAATGTGGGACCACTTGGTCCACTAGCCACCACCTTGCTGATAGCCCTCTCTGCCCCTCTTACTGTTCTGAATGAATGTTACTTCTTTAACTCCTTGGTTGTTGGATTGCCATACAGTTCGATTTTCTGGCAGTTCTGGCTATTTTTTGTTTTCAAATTTGTTGTTGTCCTTCTTTTGGTTGTGTGAGGAGGCACAGTGTATCTACATACACTGAAAAGTACTTACTCAACATTAATTGACATTGCTTGTTTTGCATTATTTAGTCTACATTGTTAATAGTTATATTTAAATATGAACTTAAATGTCATATTTATTTTTAGATTTTAAAACTTGTTTGAGCACCATAATCTAATATATGATTAAGCATCTTAAATATACCCCTGATTTCTCAATTTCCAGTTATGCCCTTCATTAAGCATGATTCAAAGATTCCTGTCAAAGGAGTCAACAGTTACTCTGATGCCTCATTATTCATTGACCTCTTTCTTTTGCAGTCAGTTAATCAAATACCTTCTTGCTGTGGTCAGAGCAATCCACTGGAAAAGAAAGCACACCCTGGACACAACTATCTCATTCTGTTTTGTTTCTATAATGTAAGTAAAACACATTGAAAAGATTAGCTCGTACTATTGTTTGCTGTCAATGAGACTGAAATGCTGTTTCCTATCAACAAATTGGAACAGAAACATTTTAAACAAAGATGTTACTATTTCAGGGGCAGAAAGTCAAATGAGAATTTCCAACTGAGAAGAAGGTTTACCCTAGGATAAAAATTCATCTTTTTACGTTTTTATTTTGTGCACCAACTAAGAGAGATCCACTTCTAAAATATTCAGAAATAAAAATGTCCAAAGGAGAAACCCAGTGAACAAATAAAACTACAAAACTACAAATACTTGAAAATGAATTGTAGCGATTACTGCCAACTATAAATTCACTTGCACATTTAAAACAAATGAATTTTATAGTATACAAATTATCCCTTAAAGAGCTGTGTTTTCTAAAGAAATATATAAAAAACAAAAATATGTAAAAAATGCATATAAACTAAGAAAGACAGTACAGGTTGAGAGGTTAGTTTTAAAGAGGAGGAAAGATTCCTCATCTTCTGACCTCACAGAAAAGAGATGATTTGGAGGGGAGAGTAGGGATTTGCAGGAATTTGAGGCTGAAAGTTGAGAAAGTGCACCCGTGCTTGCCCAGATTTTACTGATGAGGTAAGAACAGAAATGCTTCAAAAGTACAATGACATTAACTATGTAACTTTTCCATCCACACTAAAACAGATTATTAAAGTGTGGTCCAAGGACATGTAGGAATCCCCAAGATACTTCCCAGGGATCTGAAAGGTCCTCCCTTTTCCAAGTATATATCTGTATGAGCTCAAATCTCTTCATATACTTTAATATATAACATATTCCAACAGATTGAATGCAGAAGCAGTTATAACAATCCACCTTTGTATCTTCAATGTTAACACAGTGACAAGCATATAGTAAGTGCCTAGCAAACATCGAATTGAACCAAACTTAAATACCAAGAACAAGGGGGTAGAAGGTTTGCATAGACTTTTGTGAAGGTTTGCATAGACTTGCGAACAGGTTTTGAGGGCCCTGATGAGGTAGGAGACTATGAATTTGGAGAGGCATTAGTCCTTAGGGTTGTGGGATTTTATCCATGCCAAGCCATGTTCATGCAGGAATGAAGGGTATTACAAAGGGGAAAAAAAAAGACTTACTTTCTTATTAATGTACTTTTCTTTCAGAGGCCTAGGGCAGAGCAGGCCTCTGTCCTAAAACAATAAATACAAATATGGGTGGGGGGGTTGTAGTCCACAGAGTGCTCTTCAGTGTTTATTTCTCAACACAGCATGGCACACTTTAATGAGAAATTCCAAAATGCCTCTTGCCACTGTCCCTTTCTCTCCTCTCACCCTGTAAACCAATGGAGAGAGAAAAGCTTCTGTATGGTTTCATTAAACTTAGGACATGTTTAAGCCCACACTGATGGGCTTTTGTACTTTGGAAGACATTTCTACTCTTTCAGTTGAAATGTTTATTTTTAATTTCTGACTCTCAATCTCCACTATCTCTGTGAATGAAATTAATTCCAGTTGAAATTTGGAATATACTCTTGGCTCAGCAAGAGTTTTAAAAAATGGAAAATGATCACTTTTATTTTGAAAATTGAATTTCAAATTACAGTTGGAGAAAGGATTATGTTTTGGATGGAGACATTGTTCATTGGTAATGTAATAAGATATCCAGTCTGAGTGCTGGAGCCTAATCTTAGCTTTTAATCTAGATTTAATTTGTATTAAAATAGCCATTTTTCTTTCCTCATAGTGTATTTTTTAATGACTGAAGTACTACATATTAACTGACCCAGACTGCGCATTGTGGGTTTGCACACCTTAACCTCTCTGGCCTCCTATCTCCCTCCTCCTCACTCACTTTGTTCCAGCCACACTAGCCTTCTGACTGTTCATTGAGCATGTTAGGCATGTGTCCAACTCAAGGATTCCGCTCTTGCCTTTCTCTCTACCTGGAGTGATTCTGCCTTAGAAATCTTTATGGCTCTTTCACTTCCTTTCAGATACTTTTCAATGATTCCCTTACTCAGGGAGATTTTTACCTACTTCATTTTCCTGAATAGCATTTATCATCATATGAGATTGTGTGCATGATAGTCATATGTTTAAGGAAATGTGGGCTGGAAATTATCTCTGTATATTACTGCTATATTTCCAGCATCAGGAATATAATCACTGCTCAATATACATTAGTGGGATAAATGAATGATTGTAGGAAATATGAAAAATACAGAAGAGCAAAGAGAAGGAACAAAGACATTCATAACCCCACAACCAGGAAAAACTCTTGGCTCATCATGTAACACAAAGTTTATTTTATGGGAAAGGGTTGAACGCAGCATGTAATTTCTTTTGCCAATCACTTTTGATTATTTTGTCTTTGGGACAAAGTCAAAAAATTATAAGTTGAACCATCATAAGTCAAGGGCCGTCTGTATATAAACACAGTAATAATATTAGACTTTAACTCACCTCAGCTCATGACAAATTCAAATAGTCAAAAATAAAGAAATATATGATCTAAGTAACAATAAATTAGATACATCTAATGTGAAGGTTTGTACCTTGACAAAATTGTCTTGAAAGGCACCGGGGGGTTGGGGAAGGGATAATTCCATATGGTGATATAATTGGCCCTGGGGTACATAGTTGTGATATGATTTTCCATTGATTTTATGGGTCTTCGTATTGTCTAATTCATCTCAAATCATTTTTGGAAATGTGTTGTGAAAAATCATACATTTATCTAAAATGTAAAGCTGTACCCAGTTCCCCATTTTATGTATCTTCTGAATATATAAGTGCATGCCCTTTTTCACCCTGATGTTTGTATTCACATTGTGTCTACTTCTTATCATTTTCAAGTTGCAGACCAGGGTCCTTTGAATTAGGTTAGGATTATCCTACAAAGCTGAGGAGAAAGAAATACCCAAGTTGCTAAGACTAGGATAAAATTTCAACAATGTTTTTTTTCTGAAGAGAGTTTTTAAATGTGAGTGAAACTCACAGAAGTCTGGGATACGTAGCCATGTATTTTTAACTTTTTCATGAAATTTTACTGTAACGATGGATAATTAGGGACCCACTAAAATGATCTAGATTTTACACAGGATGAATAGAATTCCACACTTCGACTACTATGCTTATGCTAATGATTCCCACATCTGCATCTGAAATTCTGGTTTTTCTCCTAAGCTTAAATTCTGCTTAACATCTCCCCATGCATGTCCTGATGTCCTCTGACAAACATTGCTAAATCTGATTTTTTAAATCTCTTCTCCCTCTTACCTCCCTTAAGATACCTCACATCTTGCTGAATAGCATCATTATCCATCCTGTCGCCTAAGCCAAAAACTAGGGAATGATCCCATATATTCATCCTTCTCCAATATCCCCTGGCACACACTCAATCATCAAGTTCTGAATTTTTCTTGTACCTACGCTATTCTTTCTAACTCATTCCCCACTGCCTTAGGTCAAGTCCAAATCATGTCTCAATTGAATTATTTCAATAATTTTTCTTTTGCCTTCAGTTTTCACACTGTCCAATATATCCTCCAAAGTATCTGCAGAATGATACTTCTAATACACACCCTTAATCATGTCTCTCTCCTGTCAAAATGTAGTTGGCATTCCAAATCATCTACTGAAGTATAAGGTGTCTTTCATAGTCTGTATGTTCTGAATATTTGTCATAATTCTGAATGTGCATCGCTCCTCATTTCGAGCTCCCTTCCCATTCCCACTTTGCACTAATCATCACATGATTACTTCTCCCGATGTGCCCCTACTGCCTACTTAGAGCTGACTCTGTCTCCCATGTCCTCCATTTCTTTTATTTTTATACTTTTAGATTTTATTTATTTTTTAGAGAGGAGAAATGAGGGAGAAAGAGAAGGAAAGAAACATCCATGCATGGTTGCCTCTCACATGCCCCCTACTGGGGACCTGGCCTGCAACCCAGACACTTGCCCTGACTGGGAATCAAACCGGCAACCCTTTGGATTGGGCCCATGTGCTCCATTTCTTTATCCTTGTGAAGTCCTGTTCATCTCTATAGTCAGAGAACAAATACCACCTCCTCTGCGAAGCCTTTCTGGATGACCCAGGCACTGAGCTGCTCCCTCCTAGGAGTCGTTAATGCCTTTTTTTCCCCCCAGCAACTAGCTTACTCCATTTAATTTCTTGACTTGATAATCAAGTAAATGAAACTAATGAACCAAATATCTGGAGAGAAAAAGGTTAAAACAAACACAGAATATTCTTTAAAAGTCAACGTCTAAAAAAGCAAAGATGAGAAATTAGGATTTGACAATGAGAGAGTAATCAATTCAGAATACAAATGTGTCTAAGAAGCTGCAATATGAACTCACACGGTGGTTGCAGTGTTAGCAAGAGAAGTTGAATCTAAGAAAATGCATGTGGGCATTTAAAGAGAAACCAATAGAAACAAAGATTTTCTGTATTTTGCTAAAAGAAGCAAGACTCACATCCACAGCTAATAGCACTTACAGTTAACAAAGGAAAACTCAGAAAAGAGAATGAGGGAGAGAAGAAAGAACACACACGCAAAGTGGCTTGGGAAAGCAATTCCTCTCTTGCTAGCCTGAACTAGATGGGTTATATTTCATCCAGGTTATCTGCTGGCCAACACACACCCACAGAGGATATTTAGGGCTGCTAGAAGCATTGATACTAAGCAACAAACCCTGCGGCCAGAAAATTTAAAAAAAATCTAATATCTTTCTAAATTACTCATGACATCTTTACAAAATACCTTGGGTCATTGCCAAACCATTGTTCTTGTTAACAAGACTGATGACAAACAGAAGGTAAACACTGAGATGCACATGGACCTTTTTAGTAAAGCTCTTCCAACTGCACATGCTTTCTGTTTTCCTGTGATATCAGAGGAGCTAGATGGGGAAGATCCACACACCTTCTTATGTAGAATTATATCCATTAGATAGCCTTCTGGGAATGATCTCAAGTGGGTTGCCTCATCAAAGGCATTCCTGATGGAATTGGGAGGGAAATCCAACCCTGAGATGTAGGAAAGGAGAACCCTTCGTGCCTCCTTGTAGCGCCTTTAGTACTGTGTTGTATCAGAAAGGCTTGATTGCTAGATAGTCTCCATTCGCATCCAATTCTGGCTAACCCTGCTTTCCTTGATTTCACATTACAGCAGCTCTTCTTGAGGCTTGCCTAATGATCCAGGATAAATTAAAGAGACTTGATCTTTTAATCATTTATAGCACTACTTAACCTTTTTTTACAGGGTCACTAGAGTGATAGATGAAGCAAATTCTATAAACAGTGTATCTGAATTTCAGCAAGATAGTTTACAAGCTCTCTCATCTTTGAGTAGTATATGAACTACTTGCTAATACAGTTAAGTAGATTTGTAGCTGGCTGAATGATTTTATTTAAAAAATCCTGACTAGTCAATGTCAAATGGAGAAATATATTACATGGCATTCAGCAGTATTATTTTTTCCCTACAGTTTCACCAATTGCTAGAACAAAGGTTGAGGAGGTCATGAAGTTTTAAGTTGACAAAGAGCTAGAAAGGGTAGCAACTAAATGGGATATCAAATCAATATCAAGAAAGTTCTTACTAGGAAAAAATAATAAATTAAGTCTTGGATAAATTCCTGTACTTGCATCTAAAACCCCAAAGTCACTAGTGTAGAACAAAGAAAACCTCACTTTTGAGATAAGGTATGTAAAAAAGCTTTAGACTTTTAGTCAGGAGGAACCTCCATTGTGAGACAAGAGTGTGCTGTGGCTGTCAAGTAATTTATTGTTGGTCATTTTAGTAAAAATACACACTCAAATTGAGTCATCAGATAGTATAGTATCTAGAAAATTATGTTTAGCTTCCTTTTGTTATTACAGGGTGGGAGACTGTGGGCAAGCTGTGACACATTTAAAAAGGGGACCAAGATGGTGAGAAGGGTCAAAATTATGTCACTTGAGGAATTTTGAAGAGTTTCATTTGAACAAGGAAAGGAAGGAATGAAGAGACAAAGGAAGAAAAGAGGAGGAAAGAATATCCATGGCAGGTGTCATAGCTGTCCTCAGACATTTACAAGGCCATCTTGTACAAAAAGAAACTTGTTTGTTTGTAGGACACAAAGGGAAAGAATGAAGACTAAAAAAAGTCAAGTTGCCCGAGAAATATATTTCAGGTCAACTGCAAGAAAACACCAAGCCCAGGTTAAAGGCAGGACAATAAGAAGTCAAAATGAGCATCAGGTGATCACAGTGGATTAGAAATTCTACCTCAGTCTTTACATTTCAGCAAAATTATTTTTCCCTAACTGAACTTTCCAAATATGTCCACCTAACACCCAACAAAGAGTTTGTTTCTGCAATAACGGCTTTAAAGCGGGGATGCAAACAACGTTAAGAGAGAAAAATATGTTGTGCTTTGGGATTAGAATGCTAAAAGATTAAACAGATATTAGGGCATTCAAAACGAGCAAGGGCAGGTGTTGTACATGTCATGACCACCTCTCCATCAACCATTTAAGTGTGTTCTTGGTAAATACCATGCATTTCAGTCTGCTATCTATGCCTATCCCATGCAGTACTTGTGCTTCAGAAGAATATAATGCCACCTCAGGCCTGTAGAGTAGGTCATGTGAATTAGGCCCAAGATAATTAGCATGATGCCATTTACTACGAATAGTTACTTTTAGGGGTAAGTGATTTTTAGGGCTAAGAATATCACCCAATTCAGCGTGATAATAGGTCAGCATACTGTATATTTAATAATAATCTATATCATTAACTGGGACACACAAAAGAAAGAAAAGGGGTGCTGTTAATAATTATACCAAAACATGAGGCATAAACTGGAAGTGCCCCAAAGTAGAACATATGAGAACCCTCCCAGAAAGATAAATGAAGTTTATCCGTTTCTGAGCAAGACGTTCTGTAGTTCTTCAGAGAAGACTTTCAGGAGTTAGTCTATGCATGGCTCTATGTTATTTCTGGTTCAAACATTCTGTCACTTCTATCTATTTGTCTTAGGTATTGTAAAGATAAAAGCCAATTAATGCTTTAGATACAGTCTAAGTTACCCTGTTTAAACTAACAAATTCAATGATTCCAACCTTCTTCACAGCTAAATAGCATTCCATTCACTCCAGTCAGTCCAAAATTTTGGTGGATAAGCTCTCTGGTACCCTGAAAACTTTATACTTGATGATAGAAAATATAAAAGATATAAAGGTGGCACTTCTGCCTTCTGTATCTCAAAACAAAACTATTTATCCATACTGTATCACTATGACTTGAAATGAATTTGTCTATGCCACTGACCTGAGTCATTTTAAGAATCTCTGAAGCAAACAGGGTCCAGTTTTACCCGACATACAGCCAATGACAACAACAACAAAAGGGAGGTAAAAACAGGCAAGAAATTGCTAAGCAAAAGGGTAGTATTATCCTTTTTTTTTTCATTATTAACTGTATTTGCCTTCAATCATTGAATTGAGCTCAGTTAGAAAAGGAAACTATTCCTATAGGGCACACAACATCCAATAATTTCCTCCTCATGCTTAATAATCTCATATCTGAGGAACCAATCTAATTTGTGGAAACAAATTGCTCCTTGGGGATATGCTATTTCAACCCAAACTGAAGAGATTACTCATTTTTAAAGTAGCAATAAAGATTATATAAGATGCAATTCATTATTTTTCTAACTGTTTCATGATTCCATTGGGAGGTGAGGCTTAAATCTCATACAGGATGTCTACCTTAATTAGTTTGCTTTTGAAATCAAATACAATATAATTTTAACAGAAAAATGTCACTCAAGGGAAAAGCTTCATTTGCAAAGACAATTAATGAAATGTAAAGCAAAATATCTTGATGAGAGCAATGCAGAACATATAAGTTCTGGCCAGCGTGGACTCTTCTTTTTGATACACTAGGAAACAATAGTCACCTCAAATTTTGGAAAAGACTTAACAAAGACATGGAGATCATGCCAGGACATGCAAATATAGGTGGCAACATTCACAATTAAAAACAACTGGGCACACCAGGGAGTACATTATTTCGCTAGCAACTTGTTGGCCTAAACCCTTGCCATGGCTCAACTAGGAGACTACTGTGCAATTTCTGGCAGTTGCCTTATCTTTTGTTCCCCATTCAACCATCATGACCGCTCAGCCATCTTGAATTACACTGATTGGTGACCAGACCCCAAACAAATGGTTCAGCCTCTATGACTACTCTTCACACACGCACACTATAAGTGGACGAAGTTGCTATTTCTCGTGCACATTCCATGTTTCTCAAGTCTGTGCTTTTGTTCATATTAATTCCTCTGCTTCAAATTCCTTTACACTCTTTATCTCTCTTAGTCGTATACTAGGTACCCGTATGTAGATCACTGGACCAGTATACTATACTGACTATTAAAGTCAACACTCAGCTATGCACAATGGGCAAATCCAAGTAACCCTTATTATGTTTTTGTTAATAAGGAATATTTCTCTATAGTTATCTTAATTATATTATGTAATATAGTAGTCCTATTATAATTTAGCCTACCTGTTTTTCCTTAGTTGCTCAAATAAAAGATTACTTTATTAAATATGCATACTGCTGTGTTTATGAAAGAAAAACACATTGAAAGAATGACTTTCATTTTATACTTTCCTTATTAGCTTTACCTTTAAGATATAAGGTGAAGAGACCAATGCATACACTTTAGCTCCCCCAGCCAATTCCTGCTATGTCTTATCCAGAAAAATAGACTCACACTGGAGTTCTGACAGGACAAGAGAAAAACAGGTTAGCCAGTAGCTATGTACTGCTCCTTTAGTGTCCAGCTCCCCACGATCCATTCTCAAGTAAATTTCATTATGTGAATTAAGAAAATTTAACTAAGTGAAGGGGCAGAACTAATATGCATAAACACATGCCAAACTCTACATTACTCTCTGTAATTGTAATAGTAGCTCAAAGAAGGCTATTGAGCCAGTTCCAATATGAATTTAGTTTTTTGTTACCCCTGAGGTAGGGATTATTACTTTATACTAAGTTCAATATTAAAAGTGGGGTTGGGGCAATGGGAATTATATGAGAAAAGATGCACCTTCATTTTTTTTCCTCAAAATGTGTATGGAAGATATAGCAGAAATGTAGCAAGCAAAAACGCAGATGCAATTTAACAATAATGAGTTCTTATGATAATTAAAATGCAATAATCAACATATATAGGCAACTCATAAAATTAAGTTCCCTTTGCAAAAGAGGTACATATAACTTGGTTTCTCAAAATATTAAGAAAAATGCAATCATTTTAAAAATGAAATTTTAAAAGTAGTGATCTTATAAATGGTGATTGAATGACTCAATGATATAAATGGACTCCATCTGTAATGCATCACTGTACTGTATAAAAATGGTTTCAATACACAGAGAACCTATGGTAGTTTAGAAGAAATAAATTGATAAATGGTGGAAGAAAACACTTGACAGGGGATAAGTGCAATTTTAAGCTAAATGTATTTCTGCTCTTTGATTTTATAGTAGGTTGTTGGATTCTCTGCACATGAAGCAGTCTTCTCTTCTGTTATTTGTAGAGGAGAGATAAGAATAGAACAAAAAGTATTTTTCCTTAAAATCTGTCTCATGAGCCTCAGTATCCCAACCACATATTGATAGAAATATCTGTCTCTTTAGGTACACGCAATTGTTTGAGGTACGGAGAGAAATTGTGCAGCAGCTCTCCAAAGCAGATATTCCTCCATCACACTCCAATATGTCTGTGAAGGTTTCAATATGACTGAAACAAAATCATTAATTTTTGGAACTGTCGGTCTAAGCAGGTAGCCATTGAATGGGAACCCAATGCACCACCAAACAATACAGGCTGTACTTCCTCCACCGAAGTTTATCATCTTAACTCAAACTCTGATATAAACGGAGGTTTCCTTTCTCACAACTATTTTCCCCCTTTGTCAAGTGAATACAAAGTAACTCAGTAATGCCAGAAGAAACGTTGTTTAATGTTCATTGAAGGAGGAGATCCACAAAGGCAAAGAAAAATTGACAGCAAGCCTGCTGTTCTGCCAGCTGAAACCATAATGGCAGTCCCTGAGCCACTGTTTGACACAGAGTCTCTAGTGACAATTTACCTGATATTTAACAACCAACTGCTAGAAAACACATATTCAACAACTTTCAGAGCCTTGAAAAAAGGTTTGCTTCCAGGTCATGGTGACAAGTGTCCTTTAACCAGCTAACACTTTAAGGCAGATGCATAGCCCTTGCCTGAACTGGGCAGAGATTGACAAGTCCAATTTGCAAGAGCTCACACAGCAGATGAAGACTTGTTAATATGTCATACTTTCAATTAAACCCTAACAACTGTCTTCTGAGTTGCAAAATAAAATGGCAATTTTGTTCCTTGTCAGAAAATAAAGTTTTTTTTTTTAATATTGGCTATTGTAGACCCTTTGCAATAAAGCGTGCTTAGCTTCTACACTGTATAAAATCTGGAGAATTTTCTAGATTGGAGTTGAAATCAGCTAAACACTTGACAATATTAATGCATGTTCTTTACAGTTTAAAAGTGAGGTGTTTAGCTTTCAACAGCTATATTACTTTAGCTACTTGTTGCTGTTAAATATACCAAAGGATCAGATTACAAAGGAAGTGGCAATTACCATGGTAACCATACTGTTCCTGAGTTTTTACAATGTAGAGAATTATGTATAAATCTCTTAACCAATGACCCATAAATGCACTAATCTAATTCATTGATTCATTTACTCTTGGAAAAATGTTATAAAATTATATTTATTCAGTTAGGAATTGGCTAAATAAAAACCTTCCCTAAATGACTTACATAGCATATTGATAAGCTTTGAAGCACATAGGGTTAATAAAGTTATAAAATAAACTAATTGTATTTTAACTCCAACCCAAGAACACTACAGATAGAATTCATAAAGGCAACCAAAGTAGTAAGCTCTGGAGTTACCTCAGAATTTTTGTTAGACAGGTATTATTTAAAATACCATTTAATAATAGTGAAGATACTATTTAATCATGTCACTTTTCTGATCAGAAAGCATTGCTGTCTCCCCACGGAAACCAGACTAATGTCCAGGCTAACCTTTCAACTGAAGGCCACTAATGGGTTTTGCTGCTAACAATTTTGCCACTATTGTGTACAGTAGGAACACAATAAATACTTGTTGAGTACAATAAGGAGTCCCTGCAAGGTATTCCCCAATATACTTTTCCAACTTTACTGATAATTATTTTCACTCATGTGCCCTTGCTTTTCTCTTTACATGTCCTTTCTAATGCTATTACTTCTGCCTGAGAATATCATTCACACGATCACTTCCAACTAAACCCATTTCTGTCCTTTTAAGCCCAGTTCGAAGACCATTTCCTGATTGATGTCCTCAAGGCAAAAAGAGCCTGTCCACCTCCTCTTCATCACTCATATAACTTATCACCTTGTCACATGTGTCTATGACATGTACATGCTTCCATATCACATTTTCAGGCTCTGTCCTGCCCGTCCATTTGTTTTCTGGGGATCTTCCAGAAAGGCAAACAAACAATATTAAAATGTGTCTTTTGTAAAGCTTTTTGTAATTGAAAAAAATGTACCAGCACCTTAAGGAGAGAAAAAAAAAACTTGAAGTAGATCTTGCTTGTTTTGAGAAGAGTCATTTGTGACTCTCATTGATGTAACTGTAAACCCCATTTTCCAGGAAGTATATAAGATTTCATGAATTGTGAGAAAATGCTATCTTCCCACTTGTGGGAAGTTGGTATGCAGAAATAAAAGGCAGATCTGGGTTCATGAGGTGACTACACTGAACGAGATGAGTGCTGAGAGATTCAGGATTTGGCCTATGAAGGCAGGAAGACTTTCAGCTGAAAATAACTGTGGGCTCATCATCCTACAGAGAACTATCCCAAAAGGTCTGTGCTATTGAACCTATGAACCCATGGCAACATACTGTGAAAAAGATGGAGTGGCCAGTATGCATCATAATTCAGTTCCATGAATCATGTCCCTATGAATCATGGCCCTATGAATCATGTCCTCTAGGGTTGTGGGTAGTAGCCCTGAGATGTTGATGCCTTTAGCAACGTTCCATACCTCTTCTGATACTAGATTAGGTTTTATCATTCTGAGAATGAATAAAACATCCCATATTGCTACTACCTGATGTCCACGAGGCAGCTGACACCAGAGGTTGTCACCCTGGGAGAGTACGTGGTCACTCAGGTTTCCTCTTTCACTTGGTTCACCAACAGCCAAAGCCCTTAGGTTGTAATCAGTGCAGTATGAAAAGAAGAGCAAGTGAAAGCAGAACTCATCTCACTGTCATTGCCCCAAAAAGATATTCTCAACAGCTTAGGTACTCCTGCATAACAGAAGGAAATGGGAGAGATACTCGAATTTTAGAAAAGACTGTATTCCTGAACTTCCTGATACTACCCATAGGGAAGGCTTAAGCATTTATTGCACTCTGAGGATTGGTAACCTGAAACCCTTTCCACCCAGAATTGTGTAGAAAGTCTCTAATGTCATTTGTTTTCTCACAGGAATTTAGGTCAGTGCTTTCCATGTAAGAGGTGCTTAATAAATGTTTATCAAGTTAAAATTAGTTGCTCCCTACCTGCACCATATCCAATTAGTGAAACAGTTATTTTAGTCCAACTTCATGTGTAGTCTCACTTTCTATTTCAATGGCTTCCTAACTCCTGAGTCCTTTTTGCAGAGAAGCATTTTTATGATTTTTTTCTTTGTTCCTCTGTTCTTGATGCCTACAAAACCATTACCTGGTTGTTTCATTGCCCATCTCTCTATACCATCTATTTATCATTGAGTCTTACTTTTTGCCTTTCTGTCACCTTTAAACTAAATTGCCCATCACTGCTTATTTCTCTACAGCATCTCACTTGCAGACTCTAAAATTCTTTGTAATGTTGAAGTCTCCTCCAAAGTTCCGCCAGCCATGCAACCACATCCACCATAACTAGCAAATGAGGGAGGAGAAGTGATATAAGGCAAACAGTGAAGAAAGAAAAAAAATTAAAAATTTTTAAAGATTTTATTCATTTATTTTTAGAGGAAGGGGAAGGGAGGGAGAAAGAGAAGAGAGAAGCATTCCTGTGTGGTTGCCTCTAATATGCCCCCTACTGGGGACCTGGCCTGCAACCCTGGCATGTGCCCTGACTGGGAATCGAACCAGCAATATTTTGGTTTGCAGGCCGGCACTCAATCTACTGAACCACACCAACCAGGGCTGAGGAAAAAAAATTTTTTTGAAAGCCCTTCCTATAACTGCAATAAACCATCATTTAACCCCATAGAAAAAATTGCAACACAATCAATGTAGATGGGAATTACAAAGTATAATAACCTTTCCAAAATGGTGACTAGTAAACAGCAATAAAAAAGACATTTATTCTCTGGCTTCTTTTAATACTCAACACAACTTTCTTTATATTATTATGAAAGTAAATGACCATTTGTCTTCTACCTACAAACTATTTTAAAAAAAGCTAGTGAAAAGCAAATCAGTGACACACACTTTGGGTAGTATCCAGTACGTGCTAGAGAGCATTGGTTGAGAGAAATTACCATACTTTAGAGTGATGAACAGATTTCTGCAATGCTACCATTTGCACCTTACTTGAATTTCTGAGTAATTATAATTATGAAACACTCAGATAGCATTTTGAAAATATAAACAGCTCCCCACCCAAGGGCCTGACCTGAGCAAGTTAATGAGGATAATAGTGTTTTAATCTTCTACATTCTTGGCATACACTAGGGAGAAATCACAGATGATACTGAAAAATAGCCCACAAATTAAAAAGTAAAGAAATGCAACTAATTGCAAAATGGAGCAGGCTGCTTCATATCTCTAAAGGAAAATATTTTGAATGTATAAATTGAACAATGATAAAGAAACTTAGAAGTTGAAAACAGGTATTTTACTGTGGAATAACCTTAAAGTGAGAACAGAAGGGTAAAGAAAAGAAAAACTAGAAATAGAAAAGAAAATGCAAAAGTAGATTCAAATATATTGTTAGAACTAACATGCAAGTACACACTTCTCCTTTTAAATAAATATCTAATAAAAAGTTTTAAACTTAGCACAATAGAAGGTTAGACATTAGGTGACTGTAACAAATCATGAACAAAATATTTTTCAGGCAGACGTACATAGGCTTTAGAGGCTGGGTCCAGTTTTACAGGTCCATCCAGCTTTGGGCCCCTCTACGCAACCAAACAAAAGGACAGGTAAACCCAAGGACCTGTAAGAAAGTGCTAACTGTCTCATCACCTTTCTAGTCCAATGTCTTTTGATGACATGCATATTTTCTAAAGTTTCACTTGTAACTTCTCTTTTTCACAGGGTTCAACATAGTACTGGTAAAAACCTTTCCCTTGTAACAAATTCACATGAAAGCATTAATTTAATTTTTATTGCTCTAAGAAAAAATCTATGAACCTGTTTTCCCTATATGTAAAAATGGAGATGACCAAAGCCTCCACCCGCCATTGAACAGAATGGGAATCAGAAGATATAGGGAGACATACTTACAGACCTATAGGGAGACTTGTAAGGTGAATTGTTTTAGTGTTATCATTGTCATCATCAGTCAAGGAAAGGGATGATCAAATTAATAATGACAAATTAACCTCCTGCAACAACAGTTTCTTATCTTTTTGGTCAATCAGCTCTATCTTATAAATTTCTGTCTATGTATCTTTAAGGACTTGAAAGACCAATTTGGGCAGTTTTCAAAAATGAATTCCATTTCTGTCAGAACTCTGACTAGTTTCCAAAGAAAGACATGTCCTGTAATTCTTCAAAAAGAAATAGTGCCAATGCTAGGAGTTAGAAATACATTGTTTAGTAAGTCAAAGATACTCAGGCATGGTATTTATGAATAAAATGAAGTCCTTAATTTCCCAACTAGATGTAACTATGCAGTCCCTCAGCAATGTTAATCACAGTGTTCACACACTCTTATGACAGGATTTTGAATACAGAGACTAAACTGCCCTCTAACTCAAACTTAGTTTAGATGGCAAGGGTTTCAAAAGGGATGGATCTAGTTGGTGCCTTTAGATGGCAAAGAAAGTCCAGTTAGGTGACCCTTAATTTACAGGATAAACAGCTATGACATCTGAAAAACCTATCATTAACAAGCTGAGTTTTCTGTAGTGTACTGTTTGAGATATACTACCTGAGATGCTGTTGGCATTTCAGTCAACAGGTTTGGTTGGGAAATTAGATTAACACCCATGCCCCATCAGTTACATTTAACACTTGCATTTTGAGCTACAAACTGCTATGATGTTTTCACTGAGATTATACAATAATTGCTTTAGTACAATCCAAAGTGGCAGGATGGTAGCAAAAAGCCCAAGGAAAAACATCGTCTACTCTACAAACTTCAATTGGTTCTATTTTCTTACACACAGTGATGTATGAGGAAAATATTGTGCATATATCCTGATGTAAATATGAAGATAAGCAACAATGGGAAATGGGAAGACACAAGTGTGTGATATTCACTATATTGGCTGTGGGAACACTAAACAATGTTACCTGTGGTTGAATGCATTTTGTTTACAATATGTTGTTCCTTTGTTGTCACTCCTTACCTGTCACCATCCACTGAATGTGCTATATTTCAGATACGGAGTCTGGTTTTCTTGACATAGTTATTGATTTACGTCCTATTCAATTGAATTCATGTGAAAATACTCACAGTGTCTTGACATATGTCTGTGGTTAATAATTGCATTGATCTATCATGTCCTGGGCTAAATAAAGGACCATATGCTGGTAATGGAGGAACCTGGAGCTTATTAAAATTTGTAAGAGGAGTAATTTGACTGACAATCAAATTAGGTAAAGCATATACAGTGTTTAACATGGGGACTAGTTTCTTTTATTTTTCTAATTTTCATTGAATATTAAATTAAACAAACAAACAAACATCTAAATTGGGCATTGATGCAACATGTTCATCATTCCAGGTGTCAAGATCCAACATTTTTTTAATCTATACAAACAGGACCCCAGAAAAGAAAAATGTCTCTGTATTTTATTTTGCACTTCACTTTTTTCTTGTATTTGATGAAGTTTGATATTTTTATAAGACAGATGTTATGTAAAAGCAATATATTCCTGCAAAAATTTAAATATAGAAAAATACAAGAAAGTATATCTTGACCTCTAAAATAACACCACCATTATGCATATAAAATGCAGACACACACCCATTTTCAATATATAATATCAGTAGAATGGCCTCATAGTCACATAAAAGCATGAGAAATAGTATGATTCAATGATATCACAGTAATATCTGGAAGAACTGAAGCCCTATTAGAAAAAATGATCAAAATAATATAAGATTTTTTCAGTTCTAAGGGTTTTAGCACTGATAAATAGGAAGCTAGTCAAGTATCTTAAGTGTCAATGACTTACAAAACATGATGAAGTAACATAGTGACTTGGGTGGAGGTTGGAGATTTCTGTGAGTGAACAAAAGAATTGAGTACTGTATTAATTTACAAACCATGGTCTGTGTGTCCATCTTCTCCTCCTTTGTACAGGCTGTCAATAAGGTGCAATGTTTCCCAATGACACTGGCAATTAACAAATCTGAAATATGCCTGTGCATTAGTTTTCTTGAAAGAAACAAAACTAATTGACTGAATGAATATACAAGGTCTGTCCAGAAAGTATCCAGCCATGCACTATGAAAATAGAGACCTTTATTGAAGAAGATAAAAGAAACATTGTCCATAGGAAAATGACTCCTCAGTCCCCTTCAAAGTAGGCACCGTGGGACCACACACAGTTCTCCCAATCGCCATCAGCTGCCCTGTCACATTTTCCTGAATCTCATCAACAGTCTGAAATCTCTTCCCTTTCAAAGGAGATTTTAGTTTTGGGAAAATCCAGAAGTAGCAGGACACCAAATCTGGGCTGGAGCAGGGCTGAGTCACTTGGTTTCTTTGATGTTTCTCAAAGATACTCTGCAGGAGAATGAGATGTGATGCATGAACAGGCGCATTGTTGTGATGAAGCTGCCCATCACCAGTTGCCCATAGCTGTGGCCTTCTGAATCATCCAAATAGATTCCACAGAGGAATGCTCGAGCTTAAAGCAAAATATGATGTAGATTCATGGCTCTACTTGCTCAGGCATTTTGAATGTGACGCCCACACAGAACACATGCTCACTCAATGGTGTCTACCGCCCCCACTGATTAGTACAATGTAGTTGTCATTGTTCACACATGCACATTCCAGTCCTCTCTCCGTGGCTGCCAGGTTACATCGATGTCATGGAAAATGTTCTTGTTATATCAACAATGGCTGGAATTTTTCCAGACAGACCTTAATACATATGAGATATTGTAAGGAATTAATTAACTTTTATGATTGTGGAGGCTGGCAAGTCCTAACCTGTGGGGTAGGTGATCAGGCAAGAGATTCGGGTAAGAAGTGACGTTACAGTCTGGAATTCAAAATCTGCAGGGTGGGCTAACAAGGTAGAATACAGATAGGGTTTCTACCTACAGTCTTGAGGCAGAGTTGCTTCTTAAGGAAATCTCAGTCTTTGCTCTTGGGGGCTTCAGCTGATTAAGTAAGGAAAATATGACTGACTCAGATACTACTGATTTCAATGTTAATCACATCTAAAAATACCTTTACAGCCATGGTTGCTATTTGACCAAACAACTGGCAATATAGCTTAGCCAAGTTGACAAACAAAATAACCATCACAATCTGTGAAGTTACCTCCCAAAATTATTCCTGAAAAAAAAATTTCTTTCTTTAGTGATTTAGCATATTGTAAATTGTGAGATTTAGAAATCAATATTGGAATTTTTAAGAGACTAAAACCCACAGTATTAAATTTTCATGTCAACAAACATGTCCATATTTTGGTATTTTAAGTATTAATAATTTGTTTAAGAAAGTTTGGCCTATTAAGTAAAAATGTCAATTTGTAAATCTAAATAATATATGGAACTGAGTAATGAATTTAGCTTTGTGAATTTAAATTGAAATCTTTTTAAGCTTATATACAAAATGGGAACATTTAGAATACAATTCTGCAAAGATAGGAATTGCCTTGTTTTACCCACTGCTACCTCCTAAGTGCCAAAAAGTTCTTCATAAATATTTGTAGGATAAATCTAGGAAAATGAAAGACTCACCAGACATTTGAGTTTACTGAAACAATTGAAGTACTTAAAACAAATTGATACAATACATTCGATTTAAATTCTTTACACAAATTTATACAGAGTCATAGATACAGAGAACAGACTGACAGATGTCAGAGTGGAGTGTGTTGGGGTGCTCGGTAAAATAGGTGAACAAATGAAGTGAAAACAAACAAACCTCACAAACATGTGGAAATGGGAGTGGGGGAAGTAGAAGAGGGTTAAGGGGGAATCAGTGGTGATAGAAGGAGACTAGACTTCGGAGGGTGAACACACAATACAGTGTACAGATGATGTGTTATAGATTTGCACACTGGAAGCCTATTTTAACCAATGTCACCCCAACAAATCCAATAAGAATATATTTTTTAAAAAGAAAAGATTCCATCTCCAGCAAACTATTTTGAGTCTATGGATATTTATTTGCCCTGAAATTTTGTTTTCTGGGATAATTCCTTCCCTACTTCATAGTTAGCATCAGTTTGTACATATGCACCTTTCCTTTTGACTGAACTATGCAGATATCACATGGACATTACTCCTTGGTTATTAGTTATCAGTTATCTTCACTTCTAATACAAAAATCTTCCACAAAACCATCCTCATCTCTTTCTATTACTGGAAAGGACTAGAAATTTGCAGGAATCACTCCTTTCACTCTACAAGTTGAAAAACCAAATTAGGCTAAGCAAAGTGAACAAGAAAATATTTCAAACATCTACTTTTATTTATTTTTCCATTCATCAGACAATGAAAAAGGTAAAATATAGTGACTGTGGGACTTCCAGCCAAGTTGGAGGTGTAGGTAGACACACTGTGCTTCCTCCCACAACCAAAATAAGAACAACAATAATTTAGAAACAAAATCAAAACCAAAACTGACAGAAAACTGAGCTGTAAGGAAGTCAGACAACCAAGGAGATAAAATAGATACATTCATCCAGACCCGTAGGAGGGGCAGAGTGAGGCAGCCATGGCAAAGAGGGCTCTCAGCAGGGCTCCTGGAGGACCCCGGGCGTGCAAAGCAGCAGTTAGTGGACCCAGAGAGGTGGTGGATTGTAGAGGGGTGTGGCACATCCAGCCCCACATTCGCGCGCAGATAAACCAGGGGAAATGGGGGAGCAAGACAGACCACACAACCCAGGGTCCCAGCGCTGGGAAATAAAGCCTGAAAACACCGATCAAAAACACTAGTGGGGGTGGAGCGCAGGGAGAGATGCCCAGCCTCATTGGAGAGTTCGTTGGAGAGACCCACAGGGTCCTAGAACGTACACAAGCCCACCC
This sequence comes from Carollia perspicillata, assembly GCA_004027735.1. NCBI lineage: Eukaryota > Metazoa > Chordata > Mammalia > Chiroptera > Phyllostomidae > Carollia > Carollia perspicillata. The sequence goes on from PVKM010002962.1 coordinate 44,490, forward strand.
ACCCAGTAACCAGCACCAGAAGGGCTCAGTTTGCTTGTAGGAAGCAGAGGAAGGAACTGAAATCCAAGAGAGAGCAGAGCAAGCACCACTGTTCCCTCCCGCCCCCGCCCCCACATACAGCGTCACAATCCAGTGACTGGCTTGCCCCAGCCTGGTAAACACCTAAGGCTCCGCCACTCATATGTAACAGGTGCAAGGAGACCAAAAAAATGGCCCAAATGAAACAGATCAAAGCTCCAGAGCTAATACAACTAAGCGACCAAGAGATAGCCAACCTATCAGATGCACAGTTCAAAGCACTGGTGATCAGGATGCTCACAGAATTGTTTGTTTGAGTATGGTTGCAAATTAGATGAAAAAATGAAGGCTACACTAAATGAAATGAAGGAAAATGCACAGGGAACCAATAGTGATGGAAAGAAAACTGGGACTCAAATCAATGGAGTGGACTAGAAGGAAGAAAGAAAGAAACAACCAATCAGAAAAGAAGGAAGAATCAACAATTTGAAAAACTGAGGAGAGGCTTAGGAACCTCCAGGACAGCTTTAAACATTCCAACATCTGAATTGTAGGGGTACTAGAAGGGAAGAGGAAGAGCAACAAGTGGAAAACTTATTTGAACAAATAATAAAGGAGAACTTCCCCAATCTGGCAAAGGAAATAGACTTCCAGGAAGTCCGGGAAGCTCAGAGAGTCCCAAAGAAGGTGGACCCAAGGAGGAACACACCAAGGCACATCATGGTTACATTAGCCAAGATTAAAATGAAGGAGAGAATCCTAGAAGCAGCAAGAGATAAGGGGACAGTTACCTACAAAGGAGTTCCCATCAGACTGTCAGCTGATTTCTCAAGAGAGACCTTACAGGCAAGAAGGGGCTGGAAAGAAGTATTCCAAGTCATGAAACGGAAGGACCTACATCCAATACTGCTCTATCCAGCAAAACTTTCATTTAGAATGGAAGGGCAGATAGAGCGCTTCTCAGATAAGGTCAAGTTCAAGGAGTTCATCATCACCAAGCCCTTATTATTACATAATTGGGGACAGAGGAAGCATCATTCTGCCAATACACATCTTTACAACATTAATCTTCCTATAAAAAGAAACAAAATAGCTCATCATATATTTTAGCCTAAATTTTTCATTCACCTGAGGGTTTTAGTGTTTAGTGTTATTCTTACATGTCCTTTTCATTCTTTATGCAGTTTATTTAGGTTGCTTGCATTTTTCTGACTTGTACAAAATTTTTTTGGAAACTTTACAGTACCCTTACACAGTATTCAATAAATATTTGTTGAATAAATGAATTATGCTTCCTAAATGGTGACTGATACTATATAACAAAATATCATGTATACATTTATATTAGATTCAATCATTGAACTGAATTTTCCTGTGTAAAATACAGTCTATCGGTTATCCTAGGAAGTCCTAAGCCACTTCCCAATGTTTACGAGCCATCTAATGCATTTGTGATGAATTAAACCCTAACATTAATCTCCATGTACTGCCCATTTATCTGACAGTGACTCAACATAACGTATGAAAAACTTTAATCTCAAATATGCATTACTACCAGGGTCTTATCAATCTCTTATCCAGTGTTAGCTCTTAACTTGTTGGAAATAAAAGTCTCCGAAAGATATCTGCTAGCTCAGTCCCTCCCATTATTTACCCTGATGGAGAAGTTTTGTTGTAAGAAGGTAGGTCCATTTTCTATCCAACTCAAAAATTGTTACTTTTGACTCATAAGATGGATATTGTAATTTAGTAGATGGGACAAATTCTGCATTTCTGATCCAAAGTACAGAGCACAAGGAGAAAAAATATTACTCTGTTTTTCAAGCTCTATACAACTTCATGCAACAACACATGTGCATCCACTGATTATTCTTCTTGGTTCATTTTGAAAAATTGATGGGACTAGAAAATCTTCCTCAATTATCACACTATGGAGACTGTCAGTATTAGCTTTAGGTGTTGTTATGAGTTTTCATATTTTTCTGTCTGTAAGGATTTTATATTAGTAGAAGGTTTGCAGAAGCACTGTTGGGCCTTACTAATTAGATTCTATTTGCAAACAGAAAACATGGACAAATTTTAGTGGCATGAATGTATATATATTTGATATGACTACCAGTCAGTGATAACTGTTATCATCAAATGTACGTTTAGAAGGTATATCACCTAAGATTCAAACTGGATAAAGGGTTTTTTAATGTCACCATATTGGTATCTGTTTACCTGCCCCAATTTATGAAGTGGAAGGTATTCTACTATTCCTCACTTCAAAAAGAATGACTCTCATAAATGCACAGCCTCTTATTAAGTCAACAGTAGTTTGGGCAATTTGGCAGCTCTCCTCCCTTAGGCTGATGGCACAACTCAGATGGGACTCAAGTGCATATTGAGAATGATGGGGAAAGTTCAACAATATTTTGTTAAACGACACTTCCTTTTGGGATTATTGGTTCTCTGTAGACTCAAAGAAGCACTTGCACAAAATAATGCAAAAGTGATAAAACTGCTAGTCATGAATATCAAAGACTGTATCTATAGTTTAAGTTGGATCCAGCTAATATTTACCATATGTGACAAGTGCTATAACAAAGTATGCAAAACATCCCAGAGATGAAATAGCTAACATTGATTTTTTTAAAGATTTTATTTACTTATTTTTAGACAGAGGGGCAGGGAGGGAGAAAGACAGGGAGAGAAACATCAATGTGTGGTTGCCTCTTGTGCTCCCCACACCGGGGAACCTGGCCCACAACCCAGGTATGTGCCCTGACTGGGGATTGAACCAGCGACCCTCTGCTTCGCAGTCTGGCGCTCAATCCATTGAGCCACACCAGCCAGAGCCTAACATTGATTTTTTACTATGTACCCATTATGACAATTATTTTAGTACTAATCTAACATAAATGTAATGACCAATGTTTGAATCACAGAGTTTACAAAATACTTTGAAGTATCTATCCTCATTCAATTATCAGTGTAACTTTATGCGACTTTTTTTTTTTCCTCAGAGGAGATGATAGTTTCCAGACAGAGAAGCAAGGCCTTTTCTTTGTCTCCTCACAAATGGCTGTCCAGGTGAATAGTTGTATCGTAGTCATATAATAATACTTGACAAATCATGGCCATTCATCATTGATGTTGACTTTGTATGCGTGTTTGTGTGTAAGTTTCATCTTCCCATGGATATCACTCAGTTACGCATTTAATCAGCACTTAGTGATCAGCTCCACTGTACAGAGCAAAAGAAGGCTACAACTTTTGACATTCCTAGTTATCTCCAAACCCAGCAATGAAACAAGCCATGACCACTTCTCAGAGACAGTGGTGAAAGATGAAGACAGCCCTGACTGGTGTGGTTTAGTGGGTTGGGCATCATCCTACAAACTGGAAAGTTGTGGGATTAATTCCTGGCTAGGTCACAAGCCTGGGCTGTGGGCCAGATCCCTGGTTGGGGGCACTGGAGAGACTAGTGTTTCTCTCCCTCTCTTTCTCCGTCCCTTCCTGTCCCTCTAAAAATAGATAAATATTTTTTTAAAAAAATAAGAGATCCCCAGAATGTGCTTAAGTAAAAAACTCCTTTCTTTTAGAACCTGCACAATGCGAGGAGGTGTTTCACCTGCAATATTATTAGTGTTTCAGCTCCTGGAGTCTAGTTATGGGCCTAACGCACAGTAATCACTTAGTAAGTTTTGAAGAACTTCATGTTAAATGTATAAGTGACTAGGGGAGTCACTTATCCGGACTCTTGACCGGATTTCCTGTTGTGTAATGAAAAGTATAAATAACTACAATATAGGCAATAAAAGAGAGGATAGTTAACCTAGGAGAAAACCTCCTGAACATGCTTACAAAGCATGTATAATTTTTTAAAAGTAGATTAGTACCAGGCATTGTTTTGCAATTAATTGCTATTTTCTTAAAATGCGTTATAACAAGACAGAAATATCTTGTTTTGACAAGACAGAAATATCTTGGAATGATTTTATCATATTTAAGTAATCTTAGAAAGCTAAAAAATAAATAGGGAACATAAAAATTCTTCTTTGAGACCAGTAATTATTATTCCATGTATTCAAAATGCATTTTCACATTGATAAGATGTTATATTTGGAGGGTGGGCAATTGGCTGTTGCAGTTTTGATCATCCGATAAATGGACTTTCTGCCTAGGCTGCATTCTCATAAAATGTATTTTTATAATTACTTAGAGGCATATTGAATTGCTTTTGAATTTGCTACTTTGAGTGTCATCGGTTTCAACGGAATATTATTGTGTTCTCTGAAGCAAGCAATTTTGTCTGTCATTTTAGCACGTTAACATATCACACACCAACTTGAAGAAACAGTCTTTGTATGTTGTTCATTTAGTTTGAGATCTGGACTCCTTGACACCTTAGATTTTTCTCTCCCCAGCCTTGAAACTCAGGTCAGAGCTTCCTATTTCAGTTTTGCCTATTCAGGGATACTTCCTGGAAATAGTGCTTCACATTAAAGTTGAATCCCTCTGCAAAGATTGAAATCGTCCCCTTTCTCCGTAAGCTCAGGAAGACTCATTGTTATTATGATTAACTCCTATTTTACCTGAAGCTTCTAGTTAACATTGTAAATTATTTGCTTGAAAATACAGGCTCTGCAACAAAGTATATTGAGAACTAAGAGTTAGAAAATTAATTTCAATAGTTACATGTATTTCTGGAACACTTCTTTCTTGTAACAAATATAAAGCTAAGTTTTTGAACAAATATAACTGGTTACTACTGAAGAGTTTAAACCAAAACATAGGGCTTAAGACACATTTATAAAAAGTAATACAGGCAGAATTCCATGAATTAAACATATCGTGCTTAGTGTTAATTCTCTAAAGCAAGGTAGATCACATCTAATTCGGGGGGGGGGGTTTAGTTAAGAAGTGCTGTATTACAATCCACCCCAAAACAGCAGCATAGAGGAATATTCACTTACTCTTGTGATTACTGGAGAGTCAGTATTTGGACAGGGTATAATGGGGGTGGCTTGTCTGTATTCCACAATGTGTCTGGGTAACTGACTCTTGACCGGATTTCCTGTTGTGTCTTGTAAGCTGGGACTGCTCCCTGGAAGCAGGGATGGTTGCCGTGTGGTGATCATAGAGCAGTCAGACGTGTTCCACAGTAACGGGCTTTCCTCAGAGATAACAATGCAAATCTCATGGTGGAGATTACTGACTACTTAAGGCCTGAGCCCAGAAACTGACACGGTGTCATTTCTATCACATTTGATTAGTCCAAGTGGTCACACAGCCCTGAGAAATGCAGAACATGCCACTCAATTGGAGGCTAGGGAGGGGTCATAAAAGGCCTAAGAGAAGCAGTGGCATGTGAAATTGGGCTTTAGAGAATTGGTATAATTTTGATAATGTGATACTTATTTAAGGTGGTTAGATAGAAACGAGTACACATGACAATGGTAAAGAAAGTGAAGGAACTGTAAAGTAGCACTTTTTAATTTCTATGTGGTGATATACAGACCACATCCAAATGGTTGCAGATTACAAACTAAGAGTTAATATAATTGGCCCCAAGTTTTTACACTTCCCAGTAGAGCACATTACTTGACTTCTTATTAAGTGATAATACCTGAATTTTCTACTTTTGTGAGATGTTTTCCAGATACCATCTTTAATTGGATATCAGTAAGTCAAATCAGTTGAAGCTCAAGCTAAAACCGCTAGTTAGACACTGTAATTTATTTCACTTATTAATTGCCTACTGGAGGAGAATATTTCAGGCCTGCATCTAATTGTATACATGGATAACAGTGATTGATCTGTCTGTGCTTTGTATTTATCTCAGTGCAACAGAAAGGAACCTATAACACTACAGTGCACAATTCATGCTGCGAAATTTGCCAATTAATAGACACGGACCAGGGCCATCATCTAAAGAAGTTAGTTACAAAAGAAAAAGAAATGTGTATCACATATGCTTTAGTTTCCTTGGAGTTTCTAATGATTGTTTTTATCAGTTGGATCATATACTTTGACCCTAAAAAAGTAAGGGAGAATCATATGTTGTCATTTCTAAATATAATGAGGACAAGTCAATTTAAAAAAATAAAACTATAATCCCAAGGCTAACTTATGATCAGTGATACTCCAGAATTCAAATGCACAGTGAGGGCAGAAAATGAGTAACTTGGGAAGAATGCAAAAAGGTTCTACAACATGATAAGCAACAAACATAATGGAATGAGATTAGCTATTTGGTGAACAATCTCTTCTTTAGTAGTACTTAATTTAAATGATAGGTAGAAAAACCTTAAATTTACTCATTCACACATTGAAGAGAAAGAGAGGAAGCACAGGAGGAAATACTTGCTACATTGGACCAAGACTCCAAACACTTCCTCATTCTGAGAGGTAATTTTCACTACTCGGTCACTACTTTTCTTGAGGCTTAGGTAGTATCAATAACATTACAACCGCACATACTTCTAGCTCCTTCAGTAGGGGGAGGGAAAAAACATCTCTTTTACCCACAAGATGGAACCCAATAGTTCTTGCGTGGTAAACTCTCTGTGATCTCTCTAGATTTCGTCTACCCAGATGACACCTAGCCAGTATTCATTCAGATATAAAATATTTAACTACGAACCAATCTATACAACTGGCATGGAAACATTTGATGGTCAGGAGTTTGTAAATAAATGCTTTATGATACACATGAAAGGCATTCAAAATAATACACCATTATTGTTATTATAAAAAGAAAAAAGCATGAGGAAATTCTATAAACTGTAGCATCCTCATTATTTGCATATATGTAGTTCTTAAGATTATTCTGGAGGTTTCAAATATATGTGGAGGGAAGGAAAGGTGTGAGTGACTACAGTATTTAACTTTTTTACCATCTTAGGCACCAATTGTATTGTATGAAAAATATTAAGTGTTCCCAAAAGAAAAATTAATATCTGCAAATGAAAAAACTTACCATCTCTGAGAAGCTGTGTTCCACACTACTTTGCATTTATATGAGATGAAGATCCAATATTGAGTAGGAAAGAGTTCGTTCAAAACTGGGCAATTTGTGTGCTTTTGTGAAACCAATCATTCAGCCCCTGTGAACTACCAGGGTGCTCCAAAGTTATTCTCATCTTCACTCCACACAGAAAGAAGTCTGTCAAGTAACCATAAAGAGAACTGGGAAGAGTGGAATGCAAGGAGACACTCCATCCTACCCTCCATGTGCAAAAGGCAGAACTGGAAATAAAGTTCTCTGATCATTTGTCTGTTCTATTTGCAAGATCATTTGTTTGTTCTATCACAGGAAAAACATGCAAGCTTTCAGACACTCCTGCATTTCATTAGAAGCCCCTTATCTTTATAAATATTTCTGTTCTACCAACACAAATTGCTGTGGAGATTTATAACCGATTTTGTAGTAATGTCTTTTCCTGTTTCTTTTTTGAATCCTCTTCTGAGCCAGTGGCCATTTTTTTCCTTCAAAATGAATATTCTTTTTTACCTACAAAACAGTAGTGCACTTGAGAAAGATGAAGGAGAAGGTTGTAGCAATTTAAATTCCCATTATCTAGATTAAATAACATTGTTTTCTAATGTATTTACCAGATACTTAAAAAGTACATCAAGTGATTGTAGGTTCATGTTCCACTCCAGGAAGATGGACCCTCCCGATAGGTATATTGTTAACTCAAATTGTCTGTATCCAGTGGAATTTAATTTTCCCTAACAGTTTATTTGCCACAGTTATCTGTAGCTGTAACACTTTTCCTCTTAAAACTGATTTTCCAGCAATTTTATGCTGAGTTCATAAAATGGCTGTGTTACTTCTTATTACAGATAGCCATAATGAAACTGCTTATAGAACATTTTAGGAGGAAACACGTTACGAAATTATCAATAAGGGTAAATTCTCCTCCTCAATCCAGTATGTGATTGCCCCTTGGTTAACAGATAAGACTGTTTTGATGCCAAATGCAGTAAAAGGCTGTTAGAGTACAGAGGGGCCATGGCTAATGATCAGCTGGAGAACTTTACTGCTCCCCTGGGCATCACTCCTACAAGTGTATGATTAACCTGGATGTGAGAAGAAACATATAACTGAATCTGCATTTGAAGGAAGGAACATTTCAGCCACTGTGTTAATGAGATACCCGCACACCAGCTTGTTTTTTTAAACATGGTTAATAATTGGTACTTCCTCATGAATTTGGCCTGAATGGTTTACTACATCACAACAAGAGTCTAATATAGGATTACTGATATCTCATATGCAAATATATAAAAATTCCCACAATAATGATAAAAGACATACAACACAATGTAAAACAGGCAAAATACTTGAACAGACAGAGCAAAAAATAAAATATACAAACAGCCAGTCAACATATGGAAAGATGGTTAACACTGTAACAGAGTGCAGCCAAGAGGGGAGTCCCAAATAGGGATTTATAATGGGGTCCAGAAGAGCTTGGAGATAATTGGCTCCACACCACAGGGCCACACCTGCCCAGAATGCTGGCAGCTGTGGCCAATGGTGGGAGGAGCTGGAAATGGGGCTGCAGAGGAAGATTGGCGCTGGGATTTAAACGGAGGCGTGGCAGTTATTGGGGGTCTCTTTTGGGGACCACGCATCTGTTTAGGACCACGCAGCTTTGGTGTCTTGGTTGGGACCACACAGCTTGGGTGAGAGTCACAACCCCGAGGCTTTGGAAGTGCTCCCTTTCGCCTTGTGGAGGGTGCCGGGAGGACTGTGTGCATTTGTGGAGAACTTCAGTTTGTATTTCAAATAAATAGTAAGTTCCTTTCCTTTTCGCTGATCTCTGGCATTGAGAGATGTCTTTCCGATTGGTGGCGGACAATCGAGCCCAGTTAGGTGGTCTGGACGGTATTAGTATACCATCCTGGGGGGACCCCTGTTCTGTTCTGTAACAACACCATTATTCACTAGGAAAAGCAGAAATAAATATCTATGTCTCATCATCCACTTGATGATGAGACACCATCAACCCGTGCCAGAATGGCTAAAATTAAAGGTAAAAAGACAATACTAAATTGAGAATATGATAAAAAAGAAACTCTCGAATATTACTGGTTGAAATATAAAATGTTACAGCTTTGGAAAATTGTATGGCAGATTCTTAGGAAGTTAACTGTATGTGTGTCCTAAAACCCAATAATTCCACTCCTTGTTCCATTTTTATACAAAAGCAATGAAAATATCAATTCACAAAAACATTTGTATAATTATATCATCTTTGTTTATAACATCCAAAACCTAGGAAAAAACCAATATTCATCAACAGGAGAATGGATAAACAAATTTTCATAGCAAAAAGCAACTACTGACAGAAACAACATAGATGAATCTCAAATACGTTATATTAAGTTAAAGCAGCCAGACACAAAAACATACACATGATATAATTTCATTTAGTTGAAGGTCAAGAACTGGTAAAAACTAACCTACAGTGATCAAAATGGAGTGATTGTCTTGAGGGAACATTTTGGGTGATGTGAACATTTTATGTCTTGTTTTTGGTGGTTGGCAAAGCTCATTAGACTTGAGCATTAAATTGCTTCTAATTTCTAATTCAAATTGCTCATCATTGGTATATAAGAAAGCCATTGATGTTTGTACATTAACCATGTATCTTATCAATTTGCTATAGTCATTTATTACTTCAATGAGGCTATTCTGGATCAATTCTTTGGGACTTTCTAAATTGACAATCATGTCATCCCTCTCTGCACATAAATATTTGAGGAAGCAATATGCCCCGGGGCGTATCGCTAGGTTGGTTTTCTACCAACAATCTAAATCTAAAGCAATTACATCTCACCAAAGCAGAACCTGATTTTTAAACAGCAAAAAATGGGCATATGACAAAAAATCAATATGTTGAGTTCAGTTATTACTCAGTAAAATGGCTGTGCTAAAACAATTTATTTTGAAGCGAAGAAATTAGACAAAGAATGTGAATGTTAATAGTGTTAAAATGTAATTATTTGCAATATTAGTACACTCATCTTAAGTTGTGACATAGTGACAAAATATTGAAAAAGACAAATAACTTTAAAAATTTAAGTAGAGTAAAAACTTCTTAATTATTTTATACATATAAATTTACTTGAGCGAGTAATTGTTGGTGAGGGAATTTAGGAAGAGGTATAGAAATTTGAAGACAATCTTTATTTAATGTCACATCACTTTTTCGTTCCCAATGATACATTTAATGTTTGCCTAAGTGAGACATAAATCATTAATCAAATGCCAAAATGTGTAAGCCACATTTAAAAAATTAACTCACGTGTAGCCATTACTATGAACATCAAGCTATAACTTACCAGATCTAATATGCTTGTTTTAAAGGAAAACAAATAAAGAGAAATCAATAAGGTCATAAGAATTCATTTTTGTATGTTTTCTGCATGATAGTTGCTTTGAACATAAAGGTTATTTATTTTCAAGAAAACCATTTGAACTTAGTTATTTAAAAATGTATTTGTCAGTAAGATGACTTACTTAAATTATTATTAGCCCCTAAGTTTTCTCAAGACTTCTTTTTGGACAGTATGGCCCAGGACCAGCTACAAATGTAATGTTTTAGAGTCTGAATAAAATGGGTTTTTGTTGTTGTTGTTGCTGAATTAAAGGGGACCTCCAATAAGTCCAAAACTATTTTGAGGTTTGTGTTTTGTTCAAGGGGGGATAAGACACAGTGCAAATTTTGTTAGGTGTGCACAGTCAAAACTTTTAGGGAAATCATCGGGAAAGTAAAATAGTGCATACAACTTGTAAATTAGCAGGTAAAGATAAAATTAACAAACCCCAATGCTTAAAAAGTAATACACAAGAAAACAGAAACATACAAAAAGCAGGACAAATACAAAGAAACAGTAAGATAGTAGTAGAAACTTTTTATATAAAAGTAATCACAGAATTGAATTCACTAATTAGAAGACAGAGATGACTGAAATGTTTAAAAAATTATCAGCCATGTTGAAAATGTAAGAATATGATAAATGTGAAAGTAAAATGATGAAATAAGCTATACTTTGGTCCAATACTAACCACAATATGTCAAGGTCTCTATATTAATGTCAATTAGGTCAGATTAACAGAGTATTAGGGACAGAGAGCATTACTGCATGAAATTAAAAGGAAAGCACAAAAAAGTTATTAAAGAATGTTTATGTACCTGTAGGCGATGTAAAATAATTTCCCTTATGCTCTTCCAGCTTCTTGGCTGACAATAAGGAGGTAAAAGCTTTTCCTGAGTTCACTGGGTCCTGACATCAAGTAGACTACTCACGGCTAACGGCATTGCCTCAAATTAAGTGCAAGGAGATACTGGCAATTCCATCCACATAGTGAGAGAATCAATACAGCTCTCAAGACATTTGAAAAAAATATACTAGATTTGAAAAACAAAATAAGCTTGATTTATTGGACATATATAAAACACTGCAAAAAAAACAAATAAAAATGTCTTGAGTATTAAGGAAAATTGGCCACTGAAAAACAAGTCTTTAATTTTAAAACTATTTTGTTTCATTGTAAGGATTTTTCAAGAATTCTATAAGTCTCTTAGGGATGACAAAGGAACTAGACAGGGTAAAGTTTGCTACCAAACAAAGTCATTTTTTCCTCCCCAGCATGGCAACGATCTTTACTTAAGGTGAATATTAAAAGGTTAAAGTTCTACATCACTTTGAACTTTTCATTTCAAATCTGATCTCAAAGTTAGAAGGTTCTGTATCTTCTAATTCATTGGCTTGTACATATGGCACCCAGATGCAATGTTATGAGAATAAAATCACATATTTATCACCATCCTAGTTAGAGAAGATCAAAAACTAAAATGAATCTCAAAAATGTAAGGCATCAGACAACTGATCTACACTTGGCATTTGATATATATTAGTAAACAACATTAGGTTTACCTAAGTTTCTATTCTCTTTAATTTTAAACATTAAAAAATAAACGTCATTAAACAGTATGTTGTACTATAATAAATTATATATAGTATATTTGTTTTCCATGGTAATTAATGGAAACACAACTCTTTGCTATTTATAAACAGCTAAATTAGCACATCCACATTAAAAAAATAAACTTTCTGTGGAAGTTTATTTTTCATTTACTGAACATCAATTTAGAACTTACCCTTTTCTGAAAGGTCATTGAAAATTTTGTAACCAGCCCTGACCAGTGTGGCTCAGTAGTTGGAGTGTTCTCCTGGGGGACAAAATGGTGGGAGTTCAATTCCCAGTCAGAGCACATACCCGGATTGCGGGTTTGTTCCCCAGTCGAGGTGTGTGTGGGAGTCAAGCAATTGATATTTTGCTCTCACATTGATGTTTCCTTCTCTCTGTCTCTCTCTCTCTCTCACTCTGTCTCTCCATTCCTCTTTTTAAAATCAATAAATATATCCACAGGTGAGGATTTAAAAAATATGGATTTTATAGACAGTATGAGCTTAAAAATTACTTATAATATCTCATATTGATTCTGTCATGAAATAATAACATTTTGGTTATGCTAGGTTAATGAAATAATTCAAATTGATTTCACCCATTTCTCTTTATGTTTTGAAATGCTTATTTCTTCAAAGTCTTTTGGTCTCTACAGGAATGCATCACTGAATTTGACTTAGGGTTCCTTCAGAGGGAGTTCTGTCTCTTATGTGCACAGTGTGATACAGGCACTTGCCCTCCTCAAATTTATGGCTAGGAACCTAACTCTCAGGAAAAAGCAGCTGGTTATTGCTGGAGAACCTGTAAGTCGCAGAGCAAAAGGGAATGATGCCAAGGGAGGGAAGGTGATTCACCTAACATTAATTGCTATCATCGTGAACAGGGGCTATAAGCTGGAGAGCAACATTGAAAATCATGCACAGGTTCAGAATGGCCAGATCTTCCTACCTGACATCAACATCTAAGTGAATGATTTTTATTTGCACTTTTCTTTCAGGTATTTGGTGTTGAATGAAATGACCCATGGTGTGTTATATGAGACAAAGCTGGATGCATACGACATTATATAGGCATTTCTAAGTTCTGTTTTATTTCCAATTTGTCTTTGTCTATGTTCTCTCTGAATACATTTAAAAGGAAGCCTCTGTTAAGTCATATCAGTACTAATACTCTTCAAGCTAGATATTTCTCTTACATTGTTTTTCCAAATATCTTTATGAAACTGTTTACCATAAGCATGCTACTCATGTCAAACGGCATAGCTAACTAGTTAGAAGGGTATACTAATGTACTTTTCTCTGTTTAATATCTGACTTTCAAAAGCATACATTTGCCCTTTTACTCACAATGCCAAAATGCATGATACCTAATATTGCTGAATGATTTTTCATCTGAATAGAAACAAAGAAAAACAGTTTCCGTAGCAACATGTCTTTCTATTGATACATGAAAACATTCAGAGCATTGCTCTCATCACTATGCAAGTTTTGTCTTGTTTTGTCACTTTGCCTATTGATTCACCGAGATGATAAGGCAGATGATGAACATCATTTTGAGGAAAAAATAGAGGCAAATGGACAGTTTCAAATGTATTATAATTTCAATTTCAAATGTATATAGTCATTATAAATTATGACTAAGGTATTTAGCAACATAAGGTTTCTAACATACACAAATTATAAAACATGATATGGGAAAAAGAATTAAGCTATATGTTAAGAAGGTGTCTCATTAATTTTGCACATATATATAAACCAATAGATTTGTGCAGATGGCTTATGAAGATGAAGGGCTATTGGTGGACTGTATTATAAATACACATGCATGAAATAAAGTTTAACCCTTGAATTTTGTACGTAAGTCTGTGTGCATGTGTGTCACTGTGACAGAGACAGGGAGGGCAGGAGAGAGAAGGAGATGGGAAAGAGGGGAAGAGAAAGAGAAATTGAGATTTACTGAGCACCCTAAGCATTCATTTGTGGACCCAAAGGTATTCTGATAAATATACCAGGTTTTATAAGCACAGATGAAGAACAACTCAGGAAACACCAAAACTGGTTTCATGGAATAGGTGACAATGAAATTGACCACTGAAAGATGAATAGAAGTTCTTTAGGAAGATAAGGAGGAAAATAATTCACAACAGAGAAAAATCACTTTAGAAACAAGGCATGAAAAAACACAATTGTTTTCAGAAAAAAAATGTAGCCTGTTGTGTGTGGAATACAAACTATTACCTTATAGCATAAGGAGGAAAATTATGTTCACATTTCAGCAGTCCCGACATTATTTGGGTTGGGATGCCCGCAAAAATGAATCCAACTATAGCCCATTTCATTACAGCAAAGAAGGGAAGGGAGCAGAGGTTCAAGGTATGTGAGGCAAACTAGACTAGGGATGGACATGTGAAAAGGACATGAAATGTACCACCTCTGTGTAGCAAAACCTAGATGCTCAGAAGCAAATTACTTTACTTGACACCTAGTAGTTTCTTTACATGAAAACTGGGGACAACAACCTCCTTCTACCCTTTTAGCATTTTCCCCTTTATATCCACACTGTCCCATGCCTTTTTGTACCAGAGATTCAAAATCCCTATAATGGTTTTCTGCTCACGCTCTGTGCCTGGGCTCAGCAGGTGGCTAACACATATCCAGTGCCCCTCTTCCGATCCAGTATCCCCAGTTCTGTATCCTGGGTCTCATCAGTTATATCTCCCAATGTAATAGAAGTTAAAATGTAAATAGAAGTTAAAGCTGACACTCTGTTCTGACCTCTGATAACTCCCTGCTGGCCCCCAGGCTCCAGAGGACCACCTGCTGACTAGTTGACTCCCTGTCTGGGACTCAGGACTCAGTTAATCTCTCACTATCTCTTTGCCCTAGCCCCCGGGCAATTTCCACCCTCTGCTTCTGTGTCCTTGGCTCCCATTCTCCTGCTCCCTGCTTGTGCTGCAGTGACCCCTCCTCTCCCCACTTTGTTACAAAGGTATTTAACCACCCGCCTGACCCCTCCTCAGGGCCCAGAATTTGGAGACTGTCTCCTCTGGGTCTGCATGCGTTAATAAAGTGCTCACTCCATTGACCTCACGTCATGTCAAAGTCCATTTTTCCACAACATTTTGGTTCCCTGACTGGGAAACGACTCACACGAGCAGGCCATTTGCCTCTGGTGAAGGCGGCCGGGGTCTGTGAGGTGGGCCCAGTGACTGCAGGGAAGCACTTGCCCTGGTGATTTCGGGTCCCAAGAAGCTGGGCCCTCGTTAGCCCAGACCTCGGGCTGCTCTTCGACCCGGGCTGGCGGAGAAAAAGGACCGAGACCAGGTCGAATGAGGAAAAGGATCTTTCCCCTTCTCAGGAGGCACCAAATCGGTAAGTGCCCCAGGGACCAGGCCCGAGCATCAGGCCCACCTCATGGGTGGAAGGGGAAGCTGATCACCTCTCAGGCCTTTTGGCCTCAGGTTCAGGTAGGGTTTGCCAGCTCGGGAGGGAAATGTAATAACTTCGGTGTGACTGTGTGTGTATGTTGGTGTGAATGTGTCTGTGGCTCCACGGGAAGTTTTTCCTATGGAGTGTGATTGGGCCCTAATCACACTCTGTTCCTCGGTCTGTCATATGGCATAATGGTTGGGTCTGCTAACCCGGACGACTACTTGGGCAACCTTAGCCAAGACAGACCCAAGTCCCTCAAGAGAGGGGAGGCCAGGAAGGCATCTGAATGGTTTCCCTTCAAGGAAACACCCTCCCTTTGTTTGTCTGCGCTGGCACCGGGTGGGAAGCATGGGTGGGGGACAGTCTACTGTCCTAGACTGCATGCTCAGGAACTTTAACCGGTTCCGGGGACAGGATCCCAGTATGACACCTGGTCAGTTGGAAACTTTTTGTTCCTTGCAGTGGCTGACGTCCGGAGTGGGCTGGCCCCGGAGGGAACCTGTAATCAGGTTTGGGGAGGAAACAAACCCCAAGTCGGCTCCACTTCCCTGTTGCACCCACGGAGGGGGGAGGGGCCTCCTTAGCTCCAGAGACCGGAGCTGGAGTCTCGGTGAATGGCGCTTGGTCCCCGCTGAGCCCTGGGGCCTTGGTACACTACCCCCAGTGGGTGGAGGGTGACTCTGTGGTGCCCCCCAACCACAGATGGGGGGATCCCTTGAATCCTCCCTGGCTGGTGAAATGGGACCGGCACCTTCACAGGAGGCACGCCTGCGCTGTGCCTCTGCCCTACCCTCTGAGGGTGGGGAGGCATCTCCACAGGGCCACCCCCCTCACAGTTGGGAGGGGCCTGGCCCCCACTGCAGAGTACA
>PVKM010002963.1:0-38364 GCA_004027735.1 Carollia perspicillata
AACCCGACTCTAGGGGCATAACAACTGCTTTCAGAACCATCTCTCTTTTGGGCTATTGAAAAAGCAATAGGGAAGGCATTGTTTGTAAAATCTGTGTCTTGCACCATATGTAAATGAACCTTACTAAAGCCCACTACCCTTACCCAAAACAAAACAAAACAAAACCTTGTGTATAGTTTTTAATCCTAAATAAAAGATTCCTCTTTAAGAACTACCCACACCCTGAAACTGTGGATGGAAAAGACTTTCAGGATACCCCCCTCAATTCCCACCTAAGAGTTCTAGAAGGAGGAAAAAGAGACATCTGGCCAGTCACTTTTCCAGTCATTCGAAAACACTGTGAAGTCTAAGGAATTCTGTAACCCGTGATTAAAAAAACAGGTCCTCATTAATGAAAAGGGAATTCAGGCAGAATGGGACATGGACAAGCCACAACAGCCGTGGAAATGCAATATAGGATTTAAAACCATGATCATCTCACTCGCACACTTGCTGTCTCTTTGTTACTCTTTTTTGAAGACACGGGCAGGAAGGGACAGTTGATGCCTAGGGATTTCATGAAAGGAAACAGCTTGTTTCTATCCTGGCAATTCAACAGTCGGTTTAATCATTTTTAAAAAAGAAAATACTTTCTCCTCTACCGCCTCTTCTTTATATTTTCTCACATTCTTCCCTCTCATTTTCCTCAGTCGTCTTCCACAGCTCCCTGGAGCCCTTAATTCATTTGCTCTGCACCTGTCTCCCTTTAGTTCTCTCAAAAACATTGTTTCCCTTTTTAATTCCAAAGTACAAAGGGCTCTGTCACTTTTCTCCTTCACTGAAGGACTGATTTACAGCTTCTGGAGGCCCACAACCTGATGCGGTAGCTGGGTTTCCTAAAGCATTTATTAAACTTTAGAGATTCCCTAGATCATTTAAGCAACAGGAAATTGCAGCATTCTCAAGTCATTTTGCTCATAGGACCAAGATTTTTATTTCAAAGTTGGAGATCAGGGAGAAGACACACTAAATTGCCAGTTTCAGAATGGCCAATGTAAAGGAAAATATAGCTAGTTATAATGGAGCATGCAATCTGTATAAGACAGTTGCCTAGATTACTCAAAGAATTTGCTAGGAATTTTAAGAGATATGCTTTTTCCTTAACAAAGACCACACACACATGAACTTGTACACCCTTGTATGTTTATTCCCAGAACTAATGCAATTACAAAAATTCAACCCAGAAAATGATCTTGAAGAGTCTGTGTTCCAGGAACTGTGCCAGCACTGGGAATATCTAAAGAAATGGAGGCTTTAAGAAGCTAAGAGATTTTCAAAGATATGTGAACATTTCAATAATCAAAGAAGCATATACTGAGCGATTGTTACTATGTACCTAGAACAATAAAGTCCTAGAAAACAGTATGTAGAGATTCTGGCCTTGGTATTTTAAACCTATTCATTGAATCCATAGGTTGTATTCTTTACAAAGAATGAATAATGGAAAATATCACTTATTTCAATCTTGTTTCTAAGTACTCTCATAAGTAAGAGTATAAGTACAATAATATTAGAAGGCTGAAGTCAATAACAATCACATAAAGAAAATCAATGTGAACCATCTGAAATGACGGGGTTTTGTTTTGTTGCTTGTCTAATGGGAAGATGTTTTCTAAGGCACATTTTCCAAATGTACTTGTTGTAGTAAACCATTTTTTCCCATTTCAACTGATAACAATGTCATCCAGAGATCAGCTATCATCCAGAGATCAGCTACCAGAAATTATGAATGGTGCTGGCACCTTACCCTTTGGCTATAATGATTGGAAGGAGGAAAGGTAGCTTAATGATTTTTTACCCTTAACAGTTTCCATAAACAGATCTGTAAAATTGTAGTCACCAGCTTGCTGCTAGGGAGTACCCATATCTGGTACTGTGGACCCCTCTGGGGAAAGCAGCCACATTGGAGGAGGCTCATTTGAGCCTGGATATGAACAGCTGGTGGCCGGGATCCTGCATCCGTCTGCTCAGAACAGAGTCAGACACGTTATTTTTTACATACCCAAGTAAGGCTCAGGAGAGAAAGTGACAAGCCAATTAAAGTCTTCTCTCTACCTATTCCTATTTAATATCCAAATAGACAAATGGATCCTGTGGATGTACTTTTCCGACTAGAGTTCCAAGGAGAAGCAAAATTCTTTATTTTTTTAAACTTTGGGCTTTAGCAAGTCACTTTGTATTCAACATAGGAAGCCTTGCTAATGGAGGTGTACATTCAAACAGAATATCCCTCATTGTAAAGGCCCCATCAATGCTGCTGCACCTTACTCTCCAAATAAATACCTCTCATACAGATTAATCTTAACCTTCAGAAACAAACATGTCTCAATAGGGTGCAGTAGCACTTCATCCGTGTTACTGCTTATATGGGTTAAAATAATTGCCCAAATTTAAAATTATAGAAAGTTAAAAGAACGGCAACTTGGTCTTTAAGTTATATGAAATCCACTTGTATTTGATATGCATACACCTATAAATATGGCAATAATAATAATTTTACCCTCAAAGATAACAGTGATTTCCCTTTGAGATCTGAAAGCTGGCATTATGATAGCATTTGTCTTTTTATTGGGAATACCTTTAAGAATACAGTATACTTTTTGGCACTTTTTAGCTATCACAGTTGAAAAGAGGAAATATTGATTTCAAAATGTGCCATGATTTCTGTTTGAGAAATGAAATTACACTCCAGAAAAAGAATTTGAAAAGAGTATAGAACAATTAGGGTTGTTCTGTTGGCATTTAAATGCACTTGAACTTCTCTCTAAATTCATGACCTTAACCTTTTAAGTGAATTATTATCATGATTGACTTACAGGTAATGATTAATTTGTATTGAAATAACTAAAGCATTTAGTGTTTCTAAAATGCATGCTTAATAACGGCCATAAGCAGACTTTTATAGCTACGTACATTAACAATTGCTATTAGATGCTAACAATTATTAGGATAGTGTATTATAAACAGATTTTAAATGTGTTTTATATGAAAATTAGGGACCAGGATGTTATTATTTTCTATGCAACACAATAAACATGAATAATTTCTTCTTAGACTCAGGAACAGGTCCCCCATATGTATCTTCATTCTCTCATTCATACTTTCATGAAGCAAAGATTTACAGAAAACCTACTATGTGTCTACTCAGTGCTAAGTACTGGAAAGAGAGTGATAAACAAAACATACCTGCTCCTGCTTTTGTGGAGATTACAATCCACTGGCAGGAGACCAACATAACCAATCCCACTATGAGGTATATAGTTTTAAACTGGTGAGCACTCTGAAGGAGAAGAACATGGTATTGGTAAGAAAACAACAAAAGAGATTCCATTTAGATTGGGGTTGTAGTGATTAGGTAGCTTCCCTGAGGCAGTGGCTACTAATCTGAGTCCAGGAGAATGAGTAGTAGTTAGCATCACAGGCCTGTAGAAAAGAAGCTATGGTACAGTATTTATATGAGAAATAGCTTTACAATGTCAAGAGCGTCTGGAATATAGTGAGCACAAGTTGTATATTTGGGGTGGTGGTGGTGGTGACATAAGATGAGGCAAGAGAGGCAGAAAAAAGCCAAATCATATAAATATTTAGGGGACTTGAGAAGGATTTTGGATTTTACCCTGAAGATAATGGGAAAGTGTGATATGATCTAATTTACTGTTTGATGGATCTTTACCTGCATCAATCAAATCCTTATACATGGCCAATTCTCAAATAATAAACTTTTTCTATCCTTATTCTTTCTGACATCTCTGTGGTACCAAGGGCTCCTTAGAAACTTTTAGGGTATATGTGTAGTCAAAATTATTTTCATAATACTAAGATATTATTTGCCTTTCACTCACATTCTCTCATAAATATAACTCAATTAAGAAAATGCAAAAGCAGCCATGGCCACTGTGGTTCAGCTGATTTGGGCATCAGCCCACAAACGAAAAGGTCGTGGGTTCAATTCCTGGTCAGGGCACATGCCTGGGTTGCAGTTTCAATCCCTGGTCTGGGTGTGTACAGAAGACAGCCAATGGATGTTTCTCTTTCACATCCATGTTTTTCTCCCTCTCTTTCTCCCACCCTTCCCCTCTCTCTAAAAAGAAATAAATGATCAAAAATAACTAAAAATGAGAATTCAGTTATGTTTTATTAAGCCAGGCACAAAAAAGATAACACTACAATTCTTCTCAATTTTTGTTTAGGAAAATACAGCAGTTTTTCATGTAAATCTTATTTATGTTAACATGTAATGAATGAGTTTATTATCGTTACCTTAAGGACATCAATACATAAATTTTTAATTCCTGCCTGTTTTAACTTCTGATAAATAAATATCAATAGAGATAACCCACAAAGACAACAGCCCTTTGGGGTCTTCAAAAAATGTTAAGAGTATACAGTGGTCCAGAGACCAATGCCAACCATTGAGCAGAAACCACAACCATTCTTAAAACTGGTTGCAGCTTCCATTCTATCAGTGTCTTTTACTGTTCCAAAATGCTCAGTCCTTAGATTCACAATAAGACATTGACTGTTACATTGCAATCCAGAATGATTACTAACAACTACTGTATAATGCATTTTGAAATTATTCTATTCTATTCCATCTGAATCAACTGCTGTCTTAACCCAGTAACCCACATTTGAAAAAGTGTGGATGATCTCACCCATTTCCAGGTTTAAATAATTACTTCTAGTTTATATCTTCAAGATCATATCTCCTGTCCCAACATTCCTCCTGGGCTCCATCTCTAACAGCTGCCTGGACAGTTCCTCCTTAATATTTTAAAATTACCTCAAACTAAACTTGTTTAAAACAGAACTCGTTCCCAATATATTTTTTCAGTTTTTAATTTTTAATGAACTTGTAAACAGGAAAGCTCCCATTTCAAAATAAAAACAAAATCACAGATCATTTACATGTTTACAAGTATTACACTTATCTAAGCAACATCCATACATGTTTAGTTTTAAGATGTTAACTAAATTTCTGTGACAAATATACTTTTTTCCTAAATACAAAGAACATTACAGAGTTAATGCAGACTTCTAAGTATAATCTAGTAGTCATTAAGTTTTTCTTAAGTCTTCACTTTAGATGTTATTTCTAGCACAGGTAAGCAGTCAGAATCTTTCTTTGGTAGCTACCGTACAAGCTGGCTTGCAAACAAGAAGCCAACCATTTAAAGAATATTTTAAGTGAAGAACCTACAAACCTTAGGGATGGATAAACCCTAAGAATGCACAATTGTGAGCATTTGCAACCATCACAACTGTGGCTGAAGACTGTTCATGCAGTTCTTCTGAAATGACATCTCAAAGCAGTATAGTTCAAAGTAAAAGATTTTAACTAAAAAAAAAAACCAAAGTAATCACCACAAAGTCTGGTCTACATTTGCAAGGTGAAACAGATTATTTAGACACTAATTTTAAACATTTAGGCAAAAACAATTTCTGAATTCAGAAAATAATTCAATCAAATAAAACAAAGTAAAAGATTTTAACCAAAAAAATAACATATGAACAGTTTATCCACCAATTTGTGCATATAAACCATTTCATTAACTTTTCTACTTGAAAAAATACAATAGTAAACCGGACAACGTGTTTCACTTTCTCAGTTAATACAATTACAGAGGCTACAACTCAGAATACAACATCACCAATATTGACCAGAGGTAGTTTATTTTTGAAGTTAAATTCTTTACAACTAAACAGTTGTCCACAACCACTGGCTAGTGTGCATATGAATTCAAAGTTCTAAGTTTCAGGAGAAACAAATGCTGTTCCTAATACTTTTACTACTTATGTGCTTGGACACCACTGGTGGCTTGGGCGGGCTGAGCCTGCCTACTTAAAAGGGCTGCCTGCTGTGTTGCTCTCTGCTTTAAAACTGTCCAGTCAAATCTGCTGTCACCTTGTTCTCTCAGGGTACGTAAAAGATTGAGAAATAGCTGCCTCAGATATTTGTAATCTGGAGTTTCCTCAAAGCCAAGGCCACGACAGTATTTTAAGTACATAGCAAATTCTTCAGGAAACCCACTACATAACTGGTCGACAGAGATGGACATCTTTCTTTCACTAACCTTTTCATATTTTTGTTTCTTTGTGGCAGCCTTGACTCCTTGCCACGGCAGGGTATTTCTATTAAAGTACATCAAAACATACCCTAATGACTCAAGGTCATCTCTGCGACTCTGTTCAATACCAAGATGTGCATTGATGCTAGCATAATGGATAGTGCCAGTGAGACTTTTTTCTTCTTTGTATGGTATGTGTTGCCTTGTCTTTTTGTCTCTGTATCTTTTGGCCAAACCAAAATCAATAAGGAATACCGTATTACAATAACGCCCAGTACCCATTACAAAGTTATTTGGTTTAATGTCTCTGTGAATAAAATTCTTTGAATGGACATATTCAAGTCTAGCGATCATCTGGTCAGCTAACATAAGTATAGTTTTCATGGTGAAACTTCTTGAACAAAAATTGAAGAGGTCTTCAAGGCTAGGTCCAAGAAGATCCATGACTAGCACATTGTAATCTTTTTCCTGACCGTACCACCATATGCGAGGGATGCCAATACCACCACGAAGAATCTTATAGAGTTTGCTCTCATATAGCAACTGGGCATGAGTGGCCCTCTGAGATTCTACCTTTACCGCCACTCCCTCGCCATTGGTTAAGTTAAGTGCCAGATACACATCCCCAAAGGACCCGGCCCCGATCTTTCGTACCAGTTTATATTTCCCCCCAACGACGACTTCTGGCTTGGGGCTGCTGCTACCACCGGTCGCCATCTTGAGAGATGAGGTAACTCCGGACACCACTGACAGGACCTAAGTAGGCCTCTGGGCTTGTCGACTGTTAGTCGTCTATCAGAGCGACGCCCTAGGAAGAAAGGGACAGAAAGCTGAAAACCTCGGCTCTTGGTGTTAGAGGGTCCAGATTCCGACAAAAACCTTATTACCTCCGCTCAGACAGGTCGCAGTTTGTGAGGGGTTCTCGCCGATACCAGGGATACCAGGTCGTCGGTTGGAGCGACGCCCTGAGGAGAAAGGGACAGAAAGCTGAAAACCTCGGCTCTCGGTGTTAGAGGGTCTAGATTCCGACAAAAACCTTATTACCTCCGCTCAGACAGGCCGCAGTTTGTGAGGGGTTCTCGCCGATACCAGGTTGTCGGTTGGAGCGACGCCCTGAGGAGAAAGGGACAGAAAGCTGAAAACCTCGGCTCTCGGTGTTAGAGGGTCTAGATTCCGACAGGAAACCTTATTACCTCCGCTCAGTCAGGACGTAGCTTATGAGGGGTTCTCGCCGATACCAGGCTGGGCCACTAGTCTCTGAGCAGCCAGAGCAGGCTCGCTTTCGTCCGGAGCTGGGCAAGGGGAATAAGTTATAGTGATGACGCTGTTGCCATGGCTACCGCTGGCCCCTGCCCGGAAGTACCCCCAGGCTCCACCCACGCGGCCATCTTGTCATAATGGCTCCAACCAACGGAAAATCCTCAATATATATTTTAAATAGGAAAAATGGAAGATTACAAAAACTTAGTATCATGTTCATATGCAATGGCTGAAACCAAAATATTTATAAATAGATTCATGTAGAAACCACTAGGAAAAATCACTATATTAATAATGATTAAGGGGATTTTTTGTGATTTTAATTTTTAAAATGTTTGTCTATGCCCTGGCTGGTGTAGCTCAGTGGACTGAGTGCCGGCCTGTGAACCAAAGGGTCCCCAGTTCAATTCCAGTCAAAGCACATGTCTGGGTTGCAGGCCAGGTCCTGAGTTGGGGGCCCTGGAGAGGCAATTGCACATTAATATTTCTGTCCCTCTCTTTCTCCCTTCCTTCTCCTCTCTCTGAAAATAAATAAATAAAATCTTTTTAAAAAGAAGCATGAGAAAGAAAATTATAAAAAATAAAATATTTGTCTATATTTTCCATAATAAGTATGTATTAATACATAATCAGAAAGCTATTATTAAAAAAGTAAAACAGAACTAATTATTGTTATAAGTCCTATGCCTCTTCTTGCCTTTCATTTTAAAGGTATGATTCTATTCATACCATGATTTGCTTTTAACACATTTTTTTCAGTAATAACTATTTTAATAATGCAGACTGTCCCAGAACCACTTTGTTTTATCACCAAGGGAATTCCAGTCACAGAATGGGCATAGGCAGGGGTCACCCCCTGCCACAAAGTAGGTTCATGCGTTTGCTAGGACAGCTGATGCCATGTTCAAAGTTCTAAATGCTACATGCTACTCCAGCTCTGTTTGTGCTGAAATTGTATGCCGTACAGGTTATCCCACCGGCCATCAAATGGACCCGGTTACAATGGTGGCAGTCTATCCTTTTGTTCAAATATTATTACAAATAAAGCCTAAAATATCTTTAATTTACATCACTTCTGCATCTGCCTGGGAGGCCCTTCCTTCTCCATTCTAGCTGTCTTTCCATATTCACCAGAGTCATTTCCATTCCTGCCTTTTCTAAGAAGCTGTCCTTGAACTTCCATACTGAAATGTTGTCTCTCCTCTGAACTGCCAAAGTGTTTTTCCTTCCTTGGCCCTTAACCGAGTCCTTTGTATTATAATTATTTATTTAGGTGCTTATTTCTCCTATTATACTTTAATTCTTTGAAGGTAGGGATGTCTTTCTGTATATCTTGGTTATACATAATAGACCATGCAAAGATAACTGGGGACAAATTATTATTTAACAACTTTGTTTCTAAAACAAGGGATTAAAATGGGAAGAACTGAGAGAAATATATATGTTCTGTTTGATCAAA
This sequence comes from Carollia perspicillata, assembly GCA_004027735.1. Classification (NCBI taxonomy): domain Eukaryota; kingdom Metazoa; phylum Chordata; class Mammalia; order Chiroptera; family Phyllostomidae; genus Carollia; species Carollia perspicillata. The sequence goes on from PVKM010002963.1 coordinate 8,827, forward strand.
TTTAATTCAAATTATCGTTTCCTGACTCATATAGGAAACTTTCCTTAAAATCTAGTGCCTTGATTTACCATGAGCCTTAGGCCATGGCTAAGAGGTAATATTGTATTTAAAAGAGATTTTATATATTTAGTAAGTTAAGCTTCTTGGATATGATATTAATAATCTGTGGCTGCATAACAAATTATCTCAAAACTTCATAACTTAAAACAACATTTTGCCATTTCTCACATTTTTGTGGGTGAGATGGGAATTGTTTCCCCTGGTCTTGTCTGGGCTTACTCAAGTAGCTACATTTATGGCAGGTTACCTGGGCCTGGGTTCATCCCACATGGCTTTACATGTCTGGTATCCACATTGGAGTGGCTGGAAAACTGTGTGTCTGAGCCTCTCTTTCTATGTGGTCTCTCTCCAAGAGATCTCATATTTTCTGTGTCAGTTAACTATTGTTGCATGACAGATGACCCTAAAACTTAGTGGCTTAACGAACAGCAATTATCTCTCACAATTCTGTGGGTTAACTACAGGCTTGTTCTGCTGGATTTTGACACATGTGTGCAGTTACTTTTAGCTGGAGGGCTGGCTGGCCTGAAAGGTACAAGGTAACCTCACTCATATGTTTGGCAATAGGTGCTGAGTGCTGTCCGGATGCCTTAGTTGCCCTTCTACACATGGTCTCTCATTCTCAAATAGACAACACCAGCTGCCTTGGTTGCTGGTGTCAGAGCAGCACCCCCCGATGGTTCAGGTAGGAGTTACAATGCCTGGAAAGGCCTAGAACACATATAGTGATACTTTTGCTTGTTTATTATTCAAAGAAAATCACAGAACCAGAGAAATCACCTGTGATTTCTGTGATAATCACCTGTGATAAATCATAAGAGAAACTGAAAAATATTGTGGCCATGCCTTTTTTGTTATTGTTGTTCCATATGCAGAAGTTAAGATATGAATTGTTATATATTCAATGTTCTACTGCATTGTGGTATAGTTAAAATTCCAAAGTAGGTGATATAATTTTTTCTTTATTTTTCTTTTTTATTCAGAAGCACTGTCACATTCTCATTTTAATTTCCTTTTCTTGTTTTGTTACATAGGAAATCCATGAATGCATTATTATAAAATATTTAAGGAATATGATAATAGAAAACTCTTACACTGTAAAGCTTATACCATGTTCCAGGCTTCATTTTAAATGCTTTACATATATTGCTCCATATAACCCTCACAGCAAGTCTTTGAGGTAAGCAATTATATAACCAGCATTTTGTAGATAAAGAAACTGAGACAGAGAGGTTAACAAACTTGCCAAGGTCAAATAGTAAATAGCAGAGCACTATGTTCTGTGACCTCAGAACCTATGCTTTTAATCATTTGCTATAGCTGTTTTTAGTCTTGTCCCTACTTTTACTCTGTCAACAATGTGGTATGCATTTCTTTAGTTCTACTTCTACACATTTATTATCATCATCATCATCATCATCATCATCATCATCATTATCATTATTATTATTATCATTATTATTTCTGTACACATACTGTACAGGAAAATGTTCATATGCATTCTCTTACCTAAATTGGATCACATTATATGTAAGATTCTGAAACTTGCTTTTTCCGTTTAAAAATATAGCAAGGTAATATGCCAGTACATATAGATCTACCTCATTTTTTAAACAGCTGCATAGCATTCCATTTTGTGTAGCTACTCTTAATTTATGCAATTATTTTCTATTCATGGACACTCAGGTAGTTTCCAATTATTTCCTTTTACAAAGAATGTTGCAATAAACATTCTTGAGTTCATTTTTCAGTATAAATTTTTATACATTTCTACGAGAATTTCTTCAGAAGAGACTCCTAAAATACATTTGGTGAATTAAAGACTGAGTTGTATACTCTCAAATATCCCTTCAAAAAGGCAGGAGTGTGTGAAAGTGTCCATTTTCCCTGTACTCAACAACAGTGTACATCATGAAACAATTTAAACTTAATGGACAAAAATACTTCATTGATGTTTTCATACATATATCCTAGATTGCTAGTAAAGTAGGACTTTCTTCATATGGTTGCTTTAAAAATTTTTTTAAAGTATCTTCTGTCATTTTCTCAGTTTCCTAATGGATATTTTTTCTCATAGATTTGTTAGAATTCTGATATATTCCAGTCATTACTTTTCTGTGGTATATTTTTGCCAATATCACTTAATGTTGCCAAATCGATTAGTTTTTTCTTTCATGGAGTCTGGGTTTTGCAGTTTGCTTAGGATGACTTTGCCACCCACGCTTTTAAAAATATCCATTTTTTACCCAGGCCTGGTGGCTGTGTTGGGTGGAGCATCATCCTGTACACAACAAGGTTGTGGGTACAATTCCTGGTTAGGTTGCGGGTTCAATCCCCAGTCCATGTACTGGGAGGCAACCAATAGATATTTCTCTCTCATATCTCTCTCTCTTTCTCTCTGTATACCCTCTCCCCCTTTCCTCTTTCTCTAAAATCAATAAACATATCTTCAGATGATGATAATAATAAAATATCCATTCTTTCTTCTATTATTTCAATATGTTTTTAAAAATCATAACTCTAAAGTTTATTTTTGTTAATGACTTCTGTTAAAGGCATAGCCTATTTTTTCTCTTCGTTTAGTTAACCACTTGTCTCAAACCCTTTTATTGCAAGTGCATTCTTTCCTCAGTAATCCGAAGTTTATTATGATTCAAATTAACCTTCCTTTATACATCTTTTTTTAAAAATTCTCAATTCTGTTCCACTGATTTGACTGACTTTCCTGAAGTAATGTCATACTATATACTATATTAACATTATTTTATAGTGTTTTGAAATCTCTCCAGTAAGGATCTCCCTTCCTCTCTCAGTCTTCTTTTGTTTTTAACTTTTTTTGTGGCTAAAAGTACATATTTGTCATGTTTTTCACCTATATGAACTTTCAAGGAGATCTTTCTACTATCCACAATTTTTTTATATTCACCCCCCCAACCCCCCCACCCCTGTCTATCAGGAATGCTGTGGAAAATTGATTATGAATTTGGGTTATTGTTATATGATAATTAATATTTAGGAATGCATTTTCCACAGGAAAGTTACCTGTAACACGAAGGAGTAACCTTCTATCAGAGAAGAGCGTGAATATGAGAAATTCACAGAGAAATTAGGTGGGGAGACCCCACGAGGTAGCTGAGGAGGATCAAATCCTTGTCTTCAATGAAAGGCCCAAGAGCTGGGACACACAAGCTAAGCTTCTTGCTCTCATTGTCCTACTCAACCTTACCTAATTGAATGAATACATATTTTGAATAAACAACCTTGATATGAAATTATTCACTGGATAACTTTCACTTTGCTCTCAGTAAGAACTGACTTTGGTATTCACTCTTCTGCCCAGAAGCCCCCAACTACTTGGAACTGTTCTTCCACCTATAAGAGTCTCCTTCCTTTACCAAATGTCAAGTAAACCAAACAATGAACAGCTCAGTTTATATACATCCCTCCAGTCACATCACAATGTTCTAGAAAGATGGTGGGTAGGAGAAGCTACTAGTTATAACATTATGCGAAGTTGTTGTTTTAAGCATTTGCTTTATGCTTCCATTTGTTACATTTGATAGTACTCTATACCATTAACAGGCCATTGGTTAGTGTTTTCAACTCATACTTTAAAACCTCAGAATCTCCTTAAACTCAGGAGTAGCTTATTTACATATAGTCTCTAAAATTGTCCTACAAGCAAAGCAAGCATCATCTATCAACTGTTAGTTTTCAGTATGCTTGTTTTCTAAGTAATGTAAAGATGTTTCACATTGTTCCTTCACAGGAAGACTGCCAAAATTATTAATATAATTTCTTTGGAGGAAAGGAGGAGAAATTGTTTCCCTGATGTCTTCGTAAAATTTAAATGAAAATGAATGTGATTTGAGTGTTAGTATTCATGGCTGTAGTTCTTCTCTGTTAATTTACATTTATATTCTTATAGGTTGAGCCTAGGGAAATTTAAAACTCAATTTCATTAATGCTATAACTTCCATAGGAATCTCAATATGCACAGAGTTCCTAGATTGTGGAGTTATTGGATGAGAATATAGCAGCTAAGCATAATTGCTGAGTGGTTATGATAGTTAAATATGTACTGTCAATTTTGATTTTTGAAATTCCTCAGGGCCTAAATCCAGTGTCTAAAAAGTTTTAAAAACATGAAGCTAATATACTAATGAATTTTAACATCTTTAAAATGGAAGCATTACATTTCTGAATTATTGCCCATCGCTGATTAATTATGGTTTAAACTAGATCATGTTTCACATTTGCAACTATTACATTGACATACATGATGTTTGCGATTACTGCATAACTTGAGGTTTGCAAGTTAATCTCACTAGAGTTGTGGTTTTTTTCATTTAGCTGCTTTTATTGCAAATATGATCACTACTCCCAGTTGGCAAAACTACTGTGAAATAGGAATTCATGGTCCAAACAATAATGGTTTCCCCTGATTTTCACATGGATATCCCCTTTTTTTCTTCTTTACAACCTATATGTAGATATATTTTTAAAAATAATATTTAAAGATTATGCTTATAAAGCTTTTTAGGAAAAAAAAGTCCCTGGACATTCCAGAAAGCCTTAACAGAAATAACACTTTCATCTAATTTTTTTTCTAATCCTCACTTCATTTATTTTGATTAGACCACTCACTAGGTCATGCTGAATTATGTTTTAGAATTACATCCATTCCAAGGAAATTCCATAGCTTTAAGACTTCAGACTTTTAAGACTCTTGTAACTCTAGACCATGAGAATGTTGAAAGACTCATTTATCTTACTGCCTTTTTTCATCACATGCAGCTTTATTTGTGTAAGTTTCAATTAACTTGCAAAAGTCGTATGGTAGAAAGAGGGGAAAGAAAAATGAAGAGAGAAGAGGAAAGGCAAGAAAAGGAAGGGGAAGAAAATACTATACAAAGACCTCACCTGATTGTGCCAGGCCTACTATCTTTTGATTAACTTAAAGTCAACTGATTAGTAACCTAATCACAAGAGTGATAGCTCATCATATTTATACATTTGATCATATTTAAGAGGAGAGGCTTATACAAAGCCTGTATACCAGAGGGGGGGAACTTTGGGGGCATTATAGAATACTCCCTATGACAAATGTGACTCTTAACTAGAACACAGTAAGAGAAACAAAAAAATAAGGATTGCAGAATGACATTTTATCAAAATGGACACACATATGGAAATCCAAGAATCTTAGTATAGAAATGTGGTGAGAATATTGTATAAGGTTAAAGGAGAAGAGAGAAATTATATGATTTTTTAAACATACATACACTACCTAAATAGACAGACTATGGTAGATATCTGTTTTAAAATATCCCAGTTCTTACATAGGCAAGATATCATAAGGGCAAGAACTTAACCTATATACATATTTCAGACCTATTTCTGCTAACAGTAGGAACACTAGTGCATTCTTGTTCTAATGTTGCTAACAATTTAATTCCTCACAAGCAAAGAAAGAGAAAGCACCAATGGGACACCCTGCTTTGGACTTCGTATTTACTGACAATGCAGAACTGACTGAGGAAATGATAGCAATAGAAACATTCAGAGAAAATGACCCCTTTTAAACCCATAACAAAGAAAAAAACTGTTGCCCTGGCTGGTGTAGCTCAGCGGATTGAGCGCGGGCCGGCGAACCAGAGGATCGTGGTTCGATTCCCAGTCAGGGCACATGCCTGGGTTGCAGGCCAGTTCCTGGCAGGGGATGCACAAGAGGCAACCATACATTGATACTTCTCTCCCTTTCTCCTTCCCTTCCCATCCCAAAGATAAATAAATAACATCTTTTTAAAAAACCTGTAAACAGTTACGTAATATACCATGGGCCTTGGGAAAGTAACATTTAAAAACTTAAGACAAAATAAAGGTAAGGGCTAATGAATACCTATTTTAAAAGTGAAGAAGTATGAGAGTTTCTAAGAAGTAGGAGGGAAATGAGTCAAAAGTCTCCTCAGAGAGAATTCCTGGGCCAAACCTTAACAAACCAGACAGAATTAGACAGGTTCAGAATCTGGGTAATGGTAATGGTGATAAATGGAGTGAGATGAGAAGAAAGGGATTCTCTTTCCAAAAGACAGGGTATGAAGTAAAAACAGAAGAGATCCTAGGAGAGAATTTGGAGGAATATTAATGTGTAAGGGATGGTTAGAGGGGTACAAGAGATAGGAGGAGAACCTAAAGAAAAACAGTGTCATGGGAGCCAAAGTAAATGCTCTTTTAAGAATGGCCTACAGTCTTTGACTGGTAGATCAAATCAATGTGACCACTGGATATGCCAAGCAGGAGACATTAAGGAACTTGGTAACAGCACTTTACTTGAAGTGGTAGAGCAAGAGCCTGACTGTAGTGTAGGATAGTTTACCAAAAGGAAGCAAGGAGGCAGAAATTAAAGCAATGGGTGAATAAACCCTAGATATCACAAGATGCAGTAACAATGGCAAAAGACTCTGACCTCAATCTAATACCTTTTTGTTCATTTCATTCTAGCTTCTGGATATCCCAGGAAAAGCATATATAAGCTGATTGGGCTTCTGCAAACTAAAGGATAACTGATCTGGAAATCTGTACATTATAGTCATTGAGTAGGCTAGATAATGGTAAAGCCATCTTTGTTGACAAGATACTATATTTTAATATGGATGTTAGAAGCAAAGTTTTAGAAGCAGTAAGGGAGAAGTAGCTAATACTCCCAGAAACACCCTCAACTGTCTTCTCACCCAAAGCATATTGATGATTAGCTTCCCTTCCCAGGGAACTTTTTGTAGGGAGCCTCCTTGTCCTTGGAAGAGAGCAAAGGTTTTCCTTCGTAAAAAGAAAAGGTAGGCCCTGGCTGGTGTAGCTCAGTGGATTGAGTGTGGGCCTGCGAACCATAGGATCCTGGTTCGATTCCCACTCAGGGCACATGCCTGGGTTGCAGGCCAGTTCCCATCCCAGCAGGGAACGCACTAGAGGCAACATACATTGATATTCCTCTCCCTTTCTCCTTCCCTTCTCCTCTAAAGATAAATAAATAAAATCTTTAAAAAAAAGAAAAGGTAGGTTGTTTGTTGTGAAATACATTGGCGTAGTAAAAATCATCATAAAGGGGGTAGACATTGGAAGATGGAGAGGGGAACCCTATCCCCATTGGAAGAATGGGAGAAAGGGGGAAGTTTAAGGCAATAGAGGGTTGAGAATTTGAGAAAACATGCGACGATGAGTGGAGACAAGTTAAGATTAAATGACCTAAGGTTTCTGAACAGAATGTTGGTTTTAAGTTATTTCAGTGTGCCTGTGATATGAGAAAGAGGGAAGAGGATAACTAGACTATCTTTGACATTTGAATACTTGACTTTGAGGTTTTCTCCCCACCCTATTTTGAGTAAGAAAAACACAATGAAAACAAAGTCTCACTTTTATTTCACCCTAACGACTGTGCCTGATGCCAGTACATGGATAAAACTGACAGGGTAGGCTCAAGGCCAACATAACAGTCAAAAGAAAGTGTGCTTCTCTGATATGTGAGGTGGAAAACATTTTTAGGTGCATGGACGCATGATCAGATGCAACACATTCAAATGCCTCTGAATCAAGCAATAGTTTTGGCAAAAGACATTCTCTTTTCAAATTTCTTAAAAAAAGGATAGTGAAATAGAAGAGGAAGATGTTTTCCTTATGAGATTTACTTCAGGAAAACAATAGATAATAACCATAGAATTGAGGGAAAGGCTGAAGATATGAAACAGGTAACATCTTTCTCACTTACATAACTAAAAAGTTCACCTTGTGATCTCTGTCCCATAAGACGTTAGGTACCCACAGTCATGGACAACAGGGTGGGGATTTACTGTGGGAGCAGCAGGGGGAGGAGGCTGGGTGGAAGAAGGCAAAGGGGGAATATTGGAACAAGTGTAATATAACAACAATAAAATAATTTTTCAAAAGAAAGTACACAGTAAATTAAAAGAGGCATGTTCTTTTTTTTAAAGATTTTATTTCTTTTTAGAGGGGGAAGGGAGGGAGAAAGAGAAAGAGAGAAAACACGGGACCAGCTGACTGGGGACCGATGACTAGGGACCAAACACACAACCCAGGCATGTGCCCTGACTGAGAATCCAACTGGTGACCCTTTGCTTTGCAGAACACAACCCAACTAACTAAGCCACACCAGCCAGGGCAAGAGTTAGATATTCTATGAAAACATTCAATATGAAGCATAGTTAGTTAACAGAATCTGTGGTGATTAGCCAAAGGAAGAGAAAGGACACAATTGCTACCTTAAAATATTATCATGTGGAGGATAGATTAAGTCTAATTCTGTCTTTTTCAAAAAGCCAACAAGGCCTAATAAATGGAAGTAGAGACAGTCCGGTAAGACAACAGAAAATCTGAAAATTATTACTGTGCAATATTGGAATGGACTACTTTCCAAGCTGCTCATCATGGCAGTTAAGCAGGAATTCAATGTCTGCCTACCAGGTGTAGTAGAGAGGGGAATTCTGCACTGATCATAAAAGCTCTGGTTGGCAACTCTTAAAAACCCTTCCAACTCCTAGATTCAAAATGATTTGTGAATTTGGGTGGTGTGATGAGGTGAATCATAGAGTCCTTTGTCATGTTGCAAACACTTATACATGTATTGTTATTACTATTAGCATTGTTATTATTTTACTTCTTCTGATATGATATGGTTAGTAACAGAGATACCTCCATCTTCAAAACAGCAATGCACATCAGGCAGTGCTTTCAGCTAAAGCCTATATCCCTTTCATGTTTTAGCTGTTCTTTTTAAGATTTTATTTATTTATTTTTAGAGAGACTAGAAGGGAAGGAGAAAGAGAGGGAGAGAGGGAAACATCAACGTGTGGTTGCCTCTTATGCACCCCTCACTGAAGACCTGGCCTGCAACCCGGGCATGTGCCCTGACTGGGAATCGAACCGGCGACCCTTTTGGTTCACAAGCCTATGCTCAATCCACTGATTGAGCTACGCCAGCCAGAGACCACCTTTATGTTTTAATGTTCTTTTGAGTGTAATGTGGCACTACAGTCCCCTCCTCAGTGGCACATAGTCTCTTTGGTTTCTTTTTAAGTAGAAATAATAGATTTGTTCTGATTCCTCAGCCCAAATCCTCCTTGTGCCTTCCATATATGTATGAAACTGACTGGGGTTGTTCATCAAGTCTGTTACTTTGTAATGAAGTAAAACTATCAGCTTTATCCACAGGGGTATCAAAACTTTGACATTTTTAATCCCATTCTCTAGTTCACTAAGCTGGATGCACACCACCCAATGCAAACTCTAGTTAACTTTCTGAGTATATTGTGCATTTGATTAATGGCATGCATGTGTCTTATTAATTGAACTTGGTTGCTACTCTGCAGTCATAAAATTTTTTATGATCTTTGACATTTCCCACAAAAAAAGAATATTAAAGTGTTAGACAAACACACAAAGATAGTCTATGTAGAGACAGTATAATGTGGTGGTTAATTGTGTAGGTTCTATTGCTGGGCAGATCTAACTTAGGTTTAAATCTCTATTTCATTACTTACTAGCTCTATGATCTTGGACTAATTATTTAACTGCTCTGTGCCTCAGTGTTCTTACCTATAAAACAGAATAATAAAAGAACTTGTCTCAATATTTTATTATGAGGAATGATTGAGATGGTACATGTAAAGCCAAATTTTTAACTATCATTATTACTGTGATTTCACAACTGTGAGACTGAGAATGTTGTATACTATATAATGGCATGAAATATTTAATATAATTTGCAAATAAAAATAGGAATAGTCTTTAGTAGATATATTTTAAAATACCCCTGGTTGATGTGGTTCCGTGGATTCAGTGCCAGCCTGCAAACCAAAGGGTCACCAGTTCGATTCCCAGTCAGGGCACATGCCTGGGTTGAGGCCCAGGTCCCAAGTGGGTGTGCAGTTGGGCACGTGAGAGGCAGCCACACATTGATGTTTCTCTCCTCGTCTTTCTTCCTCCCTTTCTCTAAAAATAAATAAGATCTTTAAATATATATATATTTATTAGAATATATTAATCTATCTTTTTCCTATGTAATTACTCATTCTGTACTCCCAAAGAAAGCAACGAATAGGTGCAGCAGTAACACTTCTAATTTAGGTGTAGCTAAAACTGCCCTGGAGCACTTTTGGCTGAGTATGAACCAGTTTGAACCAGTATGGCTCAGTAGGCTGGGCATCGTCCCACAACCCAAGGGGTCGCTGGTTCAATTCCCGTCACATATGTGGGTTGCAGTTTCAGTCCCAGGTCAAGGTGCGTGTGAGGGACAGCCCATCAATGCACCTCTGTCACATTGATGATTCTCTCCCTCTCTTTCTCTCTCCTTTCCCTTCTCTTTATAAATAAATAAATACAAATTATAAAAATATTTGTTTATTTATTTATAGAAAGAGGGGAAGGGAAGGAGAAAGAAAGAGAGAAAAATTGATGTGCAAGAGATACATCAATTGGCTGCCTCTTGCACACTCCCAACCAGGGACCTGGTTCCCAACACAGGCATGTGCCCTGACTGGGAATCAAATCTGAGACCTTTTGGTTTGCAGGCTGGTGCTCAATCCACTGAGCTACACCAACAGGGCTAAATATTTTTAAAAATAAAAAAAAAATTTTAAAGCTGTCCTGATGGAAATAAAATGCAATATAAAACATTATCTGTTGTATCATGTAAATCAGCAAAGTTTATTAAAACCAATGAACTGAGTTTGTGAAACAAAGTTTATGTGTTAGAAAATCTATCGTTGTTGGTTTTTTAGTTGAAAAGCAGTGCCCAATAATAATAGCTTTTTCCTACCAAAGAAGAAAAAAATAAACTTTGATGTACTGTTAGATACCAAAACTGTGATTTCTTTGATTAAGATAATCTTTCATAACGCACTGAAAAAAAAAAAAAAGTATAATTTCTTACTCTCCTTGTATGGCCAAAGGAAATGCAGTTCCACAAACCACAAATGAACTGTGTTAACAATTATGAACCATTTGACAGTCGGATAATATTATTGTTGAGAAACCTAATTTGGACAAGGCATAAATTGGACGACATCCAACCAGGTCACATTGAAGCTGTGTGATTTAGTTCAATGTTATCAGTGTTTCTTTTCTCTTACACCTAACCTTTAAAAATTATAAACAAAATGTACATAATGGGCTGTGTATAGTTACACGCAGAATCTGCAGTGAGATGACATGAAAGAAAACCAGTTTTAGTACATTTTAAAAGATCTTGCCCATTATTTTTCTATCAGTGAGGTATGGAAGAAATAGACCTTAAAAAATTTTGTCTTGCCCTTTTAAAATATTACATGATAAAAAATGGTAGAGCTTCAAAAAATGGAACACTTACCTAAACTGGAGCAGAAATCCTGCAAATTTTGAAAACCCAAGTGCAATTAAGAAACTTATGCATATATTAGAATTCTTTCCTGAGCTTGTGTACATTTAAAATTTTATCAGCTGCTGAGATCCAGAGTCCTTATGTATTTTCTATATGCAGGGCTGAGTTTTCCATTAGGCATAGTGCCTAGGGCCCACACACTTTTAAGGATCCACAAAAATGTTTATTTAAATTTCTTTTAACCTCAGAAGATAAAATGAATATAATAATATTATATATTAATGATAACAATTAATACATAAATATGTATGCTTATTTTACTGCAGTCAAAATATAATTTTAAATTTCTTTTTTGGGGAAAGGACCACCAAAAACAAAAGTGCCCACAAAAGTCATAATATGGCTCCATCTGTACTTTAGGAGGGAGTGGTAGGCTGAATTATGGCCCACAAAAGATATCCATGTCTTAATCCCTGGAACCTGTGAATGTTACCTTATATGGCAGAAAAGGAATTTTGCAGATGCAATTAAGAGTCTTGAGGTTAGAAGACTGTCCTGGATTATCTGGATAAAACCCTAAATGTTATCATACTTACCCTTATAAGAGGAGGCAAAGAAAAAATTAATAAACATAAGAGAAGGCAGTGTGACAATGGAGGGACAGACTGGTGTGAGGAAGCCACACACACCGAGGAATATGGGCAGCCACTAAAAGCTGGAAGAAGCAAGGAATGGATTTTTCCCTAGAGCCTATACATGGAGTGAGGATCTGCCAACACCTTAGCTTAGGCCCAGTGAAACTGTTTGCACAGTTCCAGGCTCTTCAAATGCAAGAGAACAAACGTTTGTTGTTTTAAATTACCAAGTATGTAGTAATTTGTTATAGTAGCCAGAGAAAACTAATAGAGTGTTGAACTTTAATTTAAATTTGTTTCTTAAATAGATTTTTCCATTTGTTCTGAAAAACAAAAAAAATGGTATGAAAGATAATGAACATTGATGAATTATCCATTTATAATATTTAATAAAGCAAAAATGTCATAATGCTTGAAATTAATATGAATTATGGTTAAATTAGTAGGCAGCATTTGTGTTTTGTTTGTGCTAATTAAACAATGATAAAATTTAATCTAAAATTAATAGAAACTCAGCTCAGGCCAGGTAGCTCAGTTGGTTAGAGCATTGTCCTGATACCCCAAAGTTGTGGGTTCAGTCCCCAGTAAGGATGCATATAAAAAAAAATCAATGAATACATAAATGAGTGGAACAGTAAATCAATGTTTTTTTCATTCTCTCTCCCCCTCCCTCCTTCTCTCTCTCTAAAGTCAATACACAAACATTTAAAAAATAAAATTAAATTAACAAAAACTGAAAATATGCTTTATATCAGCATCAATTATACCTGCAACATAGAGCCAAAAACACTTTTTTTAAAAGACCTAACTTGATTAGCTCTAGAAGCCACTCATAATTACAAACACTCAATCTTTACCTCATTACCCCTTTCCATGCTTAACAAAAATATATTCTTTTTATCACAAGAGGAATGGAGGGGTACAAATTTTCTGAGCTGCTGAAGCTTGTGATTGAAATTAAGCTTTATGACACTGCTTACAGAGATAAGAAGGGCAAATGTCAATGCACTTTCAAAAGCAAATGGTAAGGCGTGGATTGTTAAATGGGTAGATTTAAGTGGTCTCCTGGAAAGGCATCTACTAAAAGTGATATGTCAAAGAAGTGGTCTTAATGTGTTGCTACATATCTGTTACTGTAGGCTCTGCTTTCAACAATATCCTTGCTTTAATGTTTAATATCTTTGAATTTCAATGGCTTTCAGTGAGAATGATCTGTTTAAATGGTGAATGCCTTAGAAAATACCTGTCCCTTTGCCCATCTTTAGAGTTCATCAAGAAGTGGGGCAGTAGTGCTCTTATTTTTCTAAGATAATATAGTCAATTTTCCTTTCCAAATTCACAGAACTCAATAAACCTTAGTGATGTGAACATTCTCCAAAGCTGTTCACTCAAAAAGTAATTCATTACAGAAGGGTGCTTTCTAATTCACCATACTTCCTTGTAGGTTTTTATCATTAATTTCTTCCTCTTCACATGAAAATTAAGCATGTCTCCAGTGTGGCTTAAATTATTTTATAACCAGGCTATAAGTATACCTTTGCTTATGATATATATGTGGACAGAAATAGTCATTGCTGTATGTTCTAAGTAATATTTTAGACTTCAAAATTCATCATGTCTAATTATTCTCTGACCCTGAGGGCAAAGACTATCATTGTTGTGCACCATTGCATTTGCAGAGCCTAGCACTGTGTATGGCTTTCCTGACTGGGAGTAAGTGAATGAATGAAAGGAAAGAAGGATGGATGGAGGGAGGAAGGGAGGAAGGGAGGGAAGGAGGATGAACTAAATAACCATTACATCATTCTAGTAGCAATGCATGTTGTGAAAAGACGTGACAGTTTAGCCCTTACCAGTGTGTCTCAGTTGGTTAAAATGTCGTCCAGTGCATCAGAGGGTTGGCGGTTCAATTCCTGGTCTGGGCACTTACCTGGGTTGTGATTTCAGTCTTCAGTCGGGGCGTGTGTGGGAAGCAGTCAGCCGATCACTGTTTTTCTCTCTCTCTCCCTTCTTTTTTCTCTAAAATCAATAAACATATCAGAAAAACAATCTTTTTAAAAAGATGTGACAGGTTAAAGACCTGGAAATCAGCCTCTACACAGGTAGAGAAATTGCCGCCCCAGGCAATGTGATTTTAAAAGTACAGGGAAAAAGCCCTATAGTGCCTACCTGGTTCAGTTTACTGCTAGCAATCTCACCATTAGAGAATCATTTCCTTGGGATGAATAGTTAAATCCGGAAACCCTGGGGGAAGGTACCAATTTCCTTTACTCCTAACACAATGACAAGAATTTGTTTATAAAGACTCAGCATCGCTTAGGGTTAAGGATAGGACTTTGAATTTATATCTGGGTTGGAATTCTGTTCTTCCACTTAGCTGTGGAATATAAACTGAATTAACTTCGCTGAGCCTCAATTACCTGATCTGTAAAATGAGGAAGAAGATATTTTCCCAGGATTGTGAAAATTAAATGGCATATTCTATGCAAATGTCATGCATAGAACTTGATGCTTAGTAAACAAATGCTCCAGAGACCATATCCCTAATTGTTATTATAATAGTCTCCATCAAGTGGTCCCTTTGAAAATGGAGCAAAACAAGGAGTTAAAGTCTGCTCTTAGGGAGAGATCCCGGGTCCTGAGAGGAGCAAGAATGGTGGGTTCTAAAAAGAAGAGCAGGAAGGAACCACAGAAAACTTTTCTGACCTGGCAATGTAACTTGAAGTCAGTCTTGTCCGTTGAAGACCATTAGTCAGTGATAAGATTATTTTAGTTTCCCCATCTGAGGCACTGGTTGCTCTGGAGAGATGTGTTTTGTTTTGTTTATATCCTAACCTGTCCGCATAGGCTGTATCTTTGCCCTGTAAAGATTACAATATGGGTAAAAAGAGAGTTATATGGCCAAGAGGCCAAAAGATTTGGAAATTGTTAACGGTATAAGGAGACGCCTTCTGACACAGCTGAGGGCCAAGATTCATACTTCTGTCACTGGTATTATGCCTCTACCTTTCCATTTGTACAATGTACTGTATTCATAAGACCTGGTTTTCTATAATGCGTACTAGATTTTATGGTATTTTCAGATAAGGACCATGCCTCTATTCTCTATGCCTAGCACAGAGCCTGGTAGATATATAGTGCTTAAATAAATATTTGATAAATTGAAGCAAACAAAAAGTAATGCTATTCAACAAAACTTTTTTAAAAAACCACACAAAGAAGCTTAAGATAGCTCTATTTGATGTCTCTTGATTTCAGAAGGTGGAGGGTGGATGTTATTTCTGAGAATATGAAAAGAACCCCAATCTTTAGTAGCTTGGGCCTCTATAACGAACACCACAGACTGGGGTGGCTTAAACCACAAACATTTGTTTCCTCACAGTTTTTCCGAGGCTGAGAAGCCCACCATCAAAGTGCCAGGAGTATGGGTGATTGGTGAAAGCTCACTTCCAGCTTGCCCATAGCACCTTCTTGCTATATCCTCACACGGCAGAGAGAGAGAGAGATCCGGTCTTTTAATCTCATTATGGGGACTCCACTTTCATGATCTCATCTAAACCCAGTGACCTCCAAAGGCCTCAACTCCAAATACCATCTCATTGCAGATTACCATTTCAACATATGAATTGGGCGGGGCAGGGGGGCACGTTTCAGTCCATAGCAACCCCATTATGAGACCATTTCATTTACAGTATGGATCCATGCATGAACACCAAAGACAACATCATAATAAGGTGCTGGTCTTTGTATGGCCACGTGTGCATGTTTGAATGTGCTCACTCACTGCCTGCATTTTCAAGCAGAACACAACACTTGATAGAGAGCTTCCTTACTGTGCTTGTTTATGAATCAAGCACTTTGTTCACTTAGTACAATTTAATATTCTTAATGTGCACTTTGATTCTTTATGCCTTTATCTTTGTTCTGAATTTCAGGGGAGTTTTCTTCTTTGGGGAACATTAGCTTTCCAGTGGATACCATTTCTGTTCTGCCTGGGGTATTCTGTTTCATCTTGTTCAAGTGCTGCTTTTGTTCAAATAGCCTTTTTGACTTGGAGATTTTTTTTTTTAATCAAGCGTTCTGCTCACTTTTTTTTTTAATCCCATGCAGGGAGTATGGATTAATTTATTTCTTTTCTGGCTCTCTTCTAGTAATTTTGAGTTAATCTTGGTCACACATGCTAAGCTTGTGTCTCACTGGTACTTTTCCAATACCCAAGTACCCAAGTACCCAAGGGGTACTTCTCCCTCTTTCATTAGTTTATGGAGTAAAAGTCTTTGATGAGGAGAAGGAGGATGAACATTCACGTAGCCTTGTATTTTTGAGGCAGCCCCTCTTTCACTCTAGAGTGAACTGAATAGAATGGGAACAGGAAGACCAAATATTTCAGATAATTGAGATGAGTCCAGATAATACGTGCATAGTATCATCGGGCTGGCATTTATTTCTACTGTTTTTCCACACAAACATGTCCACTTCTCCCCATAGAGCACTGGGACCTGCCACTCTTTCCACAGCAACTCACAATAACCCCTATTACTATTACCTGAAAATCTGAACCCTTTGCACTCAGCTATTGGGAAAAAACACTTTTTATTTTTATTAGTTATATTAGCCCTATATCACCTTGTTTCTATGGTGAATAGCACACATTATATAAAGACAGGTCACATTGGGAAATAAAAACCTGAATGAATTTGTTTAATGGGCCCAATGTCATTTAAAAATGTATTTAGTGGAATGAAAAGTTCAGCAACATATTTTCTAGGAAACTCCAAGGTGCGCGCAGAGTCATAGAATATCAAAGCTGCTTTTACATGTGTGGAGATTAAGGCTCGGAATAGTAAGGTGATTGGATTTACATCAAGCAGTGAATACATTGCTAATATAGCGTATTTTTACAGGCCAATCAGACTTCAAGTCCAGGGTTCCTTTAATCTGGCAGAGCATGTGACCTATGCACTAACACAGGGCCCAGGGCCCAGAAAGGACCCACACTTGGTGTAATGCTCTGTGATCACTGTCTTGAAATTCTTAATGCTTTTTGATAAAAGAATCCCCACATTTTCATAGGTAATTACAGCATCAGAATTCTATTGCTTAAAGTGAGACATGGTGTTTATTGTTATCTTTTAATTGTCATTATTACTAACTACATGTTTTCTGTGTAAGAATATCCAGTTTGTTGCACCTAAAAATCAGAGTGGGGCATGCCATTTGAAAATCAGTTAGATCCCTCTGAAATGAATAGGGATCTTCCTTAAGCATGGAAACAGGAAAGAGAGAGAAATTCATGGACACTCTATTCTGTGCCAGGCTCTAGGCTAAACACTTTCTGCACATAATTTATTTTATTCCCACAGGAACACAGATTACAGTAGCTCTTCAGCCTGTCCTGTTGAGGGGATTTGTCCTTGCACCAGAGCACTATTTTATTTTACTTTATTTTATTTTATTTTATTACATTTCATTTCATTTCATTTCATTTCATTTCATTTCATTTCATTTTCCTCACCTGAGAATTTGTTTACTGACTTGAGAGAGAGAGGAAGGGAGGAAGGGAGGGAGGGAGGGAGTGGGGGAGAGAGAGAGAGAAACATTGAGGTGAGAGAGAAACATCAATTGGTTTTCTCCAACCTGGGATTGAACATACAACCTAGGTATGTATGTTGCCTGACTGGGAATCAAAGGTACAACGTTTTTGGAATACAGGAGCCACCCGGCCAGGGCGCTGCAGAGCACTTTTAATGTCTGTTGCCTGTTGCATGTTGCCTTCCAGGTTCCCACTCTCTACTTTTTTCTGAGGCAATCTTGCAGGTGTCTCCTTGATACCTAGCATCATCCAGGGAGGACAAGGGAGAGCTCTACCCCATACTGATATTGGGGTCCAGGTTCCCGTCATTGCACAAGAAGGATTGGAGAGTGAGACGGAAAGATTTTGCAAAGCACAGTAGATTTATTAAAACAAAAGTATACACTCAAGAAGCGAGAGCAGGCAACCTCAGAAAATGAGAGACCCTCATTGGGGTCTGGGTGGAAGGTTTTTATTAAATGTAGGCATCACTCCTCACCACCTGAGGGGGTGGAAGTTTAGGGTGGTCTTTGCTTCTAATGCTGGTGGGGTGACTGCTAAATGGGCTTGTCCTTGTCCCTCCTCTCCAGATAGAGATTTCTGTTTTGGTCCTTCCAGAATTGTCATGGAGATTAGGGGGTAGGAGGGCAGTATGCAGAGTGGTCCCAAAACCGCAATGCAAATTGATTATAAAAATATTACAGTCCCAGCAGGTGTGGTTCGGTTGGTCCAGTGTCATCCCTTGAACCAAAAGGTTGCCAGTTCCACTCCCAGTCAGGGCACATGCCTGGGTTGTGGTTCCGTCCTCAGTTGGGGGGCATATGGAAGGCAACAGATTGATGTTTCATTCTTGCATTGATGTTTCTCTCCCTCTCTTTCTCCCTCCCTTTCCCTCTCCCTAAAATCAAAAAATTAATAAAAAAGATATTACAATGGCCTTGTGGGTCACTTTTAGATCAATATGACTGCCTAATCTGCTTGAGATCGGTTTTTGTTTCAACTACAGGAAATTGGGGAGGAGGAAGAGGGAAACAGATGGTCAATAAAAGTCAAGTCTGAGATGTTCCAGCCAGGGCAGAAAAAGGGAGGCGTAAAAATGCAGACTCTCAGACCTTGCTCCAAACTTACAGAGTCAGAATCTATACTTTGAAAAGATTCCTGGGTGATTTCGATGTAAGCTGAAGATTGAGAAGCACTGCTCTAATATATTAAGGAGGTTGAATCTTTTCATGTGATGTACATATTGTCAGAGTGGCAACAATTCTGACTTTCCAGCCTCACCCTCCCCCAGTGATGCCTCCTCCCATCTCTGCAGATCTCCAGACAAAGACAAGTAGCCCTAATTGTGATGCCATGACAGACCTAATGAGTCTTCATGTGTCTGAGGCTGGTCAGAGATTTTGTAATAGCTCCCTCTATTAATTCTGACATGTCTTTCTGGTTAAGAATCATAGGTAGACCTTAACTGTTCTCTTTTGTAAATGAGGAAAAGGACTAACATGAATTCAATGATTTGTATAAGGTCAATTAACTTGTGAGTAGAAGACTTAGAATGTAAATGTTGATTTACTAACTCCTAATCTGATGCCGTTTTCGAAACATTGTGTTATCTTCTTGGATGTGCTGTTTGTCACCACTCTGATAATATGGACATCACATGAAAAGATTCATCCTCCTCAATATATTAGGGCAGTGTTTCTCAATCTTCAGTTTATATAAAAATCACCCAGGAATCTTTTCAAGGTATATATTCTGATTCTGTAAGTTTGGAGCAAGGTCTGAGAGTCTGTATTTCTAACAAGCTCCTAAATTATGCCATTTCTGCTGGCCCATAGATTATGTTTTGAATAACTAAAACATACATTCTGAAAAGTTTGGCTTAAGCAGGCCAAAGTTGGGATGTGAAACTGCAAACATGTTGCATTGTCAATAATGCTAATGATAATAATAATAATTGCTTACATTCATTGAGAAATCTGTTCAATAGTCTTTGCACATTATATAAGTTAATCCTCCTAAAAATCTTATGAGATAGGTACGACATTAACCCTTATTTTGTAGATGAGCACATTGAAGCTCAGAAAGATTTAATTAATTTTCCCAAGATTACACTTAGCACCAGCTAAGATGCAAACTGCATTTTCAGAGTTCAATCTTGTACCCACAAAATAGAAAGGTGAAAGGAAGAAGGAAGAGGAAAGAGGAGACAGAGAAAACACCTAGTTTTTATTAGAATCTGGTGTGCCAGAGACAGTGTTAGTTCATTTTCCATATTATCTCGTTAACTCTTCAAAACTTCCATGGAAGGTAGGCATTATCATCCTCCTTCTAAGGATGAGGAAATCAGTGGTCAAAGATATTAAGTTATTAGTAAAAGAACACACACTCAGTTAATAAATGGTGGTGTTGAAAATTGAGCACAAAATTCATGTCAAATCCATTAAGATTTTGCTTCTTACTGGAATAAGTTGAGTGAAGGTTGGATTTAAACCTTTTAGAAAGTAAATCAAGTGTCTTTAACTAGGGTCCGAAAGATCTCTATGGTGTGTTTGGTTTCCTTCCTACTTCTTTGAAGAATATTATTAAGGTATTACTTCATTCTAAGACAGTCTACAATGATTCAGTAAACATCATTATGAGTCACCAATATCCAGTCCTGCTCTCCTCTGTGGAACTGTAAGGTTGTACTTTCCAGTTCCCTCAAGTAGTAGAGTCATGTGCCTCTTTGTGTTCAAAGGGTTGAGCAGATATGGTATGTGCTACTACTGGGGTGAAACACTTATAACATAGAAAACAATCTCAGCTCTCACATTTGTCCTTTGACAAATGTGAAACCCTCTCATAAAATGCTTGAGTCAAACTATTGCAGGAGTCTAGACTTATTATTGTAGGAATCACCATGATATGGAGGAAATCTGTCCTGGAGAGTTGTCCTGACCCACACTAGATTTTGTAGGAACGGGAAATAACATTTTCTGTGATAGGTTATTAAGACATGATTATTTGTTACTACAACATGAGCCTTGCCTGTTCTGATTAATATAGTTGGCATAGCCTGCTAAACAAGTACCATCAGTATATGATCCTACTTATTGCCACATTATGACATTTAGAATTATTTCTGCCCTGGCTGGTGTGGCTCACTGGATTGAGCACAGGCCTATGAACCAAAGGGTCAGCAGTTTGATTCCCAGTCAGGGCACATGCCTGGGTTGCGGGTCAGGTCCCCAATAAGGGGCGTGTGAGAAGCAACCACACATTGGTGTTTCTCTCCCTCTCTTTCTCCCTCCATTTTCCTCTGTCTAAAAATAAACAAAAATTTTTAAAAGATTTAAAAAAGAATCATTTCCCTAGTTAGAAATAAAAGAAAGTGCATCCAGCTATTACACCCAGGGATGATTGCTTTTGTGTACAATGAACCTAGTTTAAGTTAGAAAACTTCCAAATTAAGACAGCACAACTTCTAAGTACACACTGATTTCCCTTCATTGCTGAATATGATAGAATACAAAAAGTATGACACTTCTGTAGTGACACAGTTCTAACCAATGAAAACTGAAGGATACATCTGTACATTTTTAAAAGTACTTTATTTTGTATGGAACTTTTATAGAAAGGATTACTCATCCTCTGAATTTATAGAGTCTACTGAATATAAGTCTGATTTAGGTAATGAGTCTAGGTCCTCATGATGAACACCCATATTCTGTCATCGCAATTCTATGGTCATGCGTATAGGCACTATTAAGCTGTATAGCAGTTATCATTAACAGTTAACAGGGTAAAAGTGTGCATGTGTGTGCACACACGTATATACACACACATGCATATATAAACATGTGTAAAATATCTATATGTATATAACTTCAATGTTTTTCTCATTACTTTAGAAATTATGTGAAAAATTGTACTCAAATAATCTTAAGTGTGATCAGGTATGAAATACATACCTGTGTATTTCACAGATGTGTATCTATAGATGTATCTATAGGAGTGCATACTTAGGCATGTATATGTGTAAATTTTGCCCTTCATTTTGAAAATTGTGTTGAAATATTTTATCTAAATTATATTAGTAACCATGGGGTGGGATGAAATTTCACTATCAGCTAATATTGCAGTGCTGTGACTTTTCATATAATTTTATGTTGGTTCAAATTAAAGAAAACTTAGTCCATAAAAAAGGACATGTTGTAGTTATCTGCCCAAGCCTAAGTTGGAAAATGCAAAAAAAATTAATGTATTAAAATACTTAGGATATACTTTGGTTTTACTTTCATTACTGTGACACAAAGCCATAGTGCTTCCTATGTGTTGAAGATTTTGTCAACGGAAACTTGAAGCCAACAATGTAGATTTTTTAAAAGATAACTCAATTTGAAAAGACAAGGAAATAACCAAGACTTGAATTTTCCTCAACACAAAAGCTTTCTAGTATTTTCCAATAAGATTGCTTGTCACATTGCCAGCCAAAAAATCCCACATATACTTTGAGATGTGGTGCTATGGAAAAGGCTGAACTGGATTGCGACTTAGAGAAAACAAAGAAAATATAGGCAGTGTTTCTGTAAAATCCATTAACTCCATAATTGATGATTTTTTTCTAATATTTTGAAATGGTACATGAAGAAATAGGCAGCTGAAATATTTGCCTCCAGCAAGAAATGGAACTGGATAGCAGCAATCATCTCTCTCCATGTAGACTGCATCCAGTATTTATGTTCAATGCATACTAATGCCATAAAAGAATTCCTGTTTTGTGAGCGCCTTTTAAAAACTCAAATGTTGTTGGAGTCTTAAAAGGAAAGTTACTTGCTAAGCAAAACTTCCATAGGGAAAAACAATCTTAGTATAGCGGACCCTTTATCACAGGGGATACGTTCAAGAACCCTAGTGATGCCTGAAACCACGGATAGTACTGAACTCTGTATATACTATGTGTTTTCCTATACATATGTATCTAGGATAAAGTTTAATTTCTAAATTACAGACAATAAGACATTAACAACAATAAGTAACAATAAAATAGAATAATTATAACAATATACTGTAATAAAATGTATATGGATGTGGTGTCTTTGATAACTGATGTCACAACTGAGAGAGCTACTAAGTAACAAATAGGTAAGGAGTACACACAGCATGGGTACACTGAACAAGGGGATAGTTCACATCCCAGGAGGGAAGGAGCAGGACTGCATGAAATTTCAACATGTTATTCAGTACAGCTTGCAATTGAAAACATGAAATTTTTAAAAAAGATGTATGTATGTATGTATGTATGTATGTATGTATGTATGTATGTATGTATTTATAGACAGAGGAGAAGGGAGGGAGAAAGAGAGGGAGAGAAACATTAATGTGTGGTTTCCTTTTGCACACCCCCTACTGGGGACCTGGCCCGCAACCCAGGCATGTGCTCTGACTGGGAATGGAACCGGCGACCCTTTGGTTCACAGGCTGGCACTCCATCTGCTGAGACATACCAGCCAGAGCTAAAACATGAATTTTTTATTTTTGGCATTTTCCATGTAATATTTTAAGGCTGAAGTTGGCGGCAGGTAACTGAAGCTACAGAAAGTGAAACCATGGATAAGAGAGGAGTACTGTAGTCTTTTATACAGTTGGAACACCTGTAGTGCTTGATCATATATCTGATATTCCATAGCACCATAGACTGGGTGGTTTATAACCAATAGAATTTTATTTCTCACAATGTTAGAGACTTAGAAGTCCAAGATCAAGGCACTGGCAGATTCTGCTTCTGGTGAGGTTCAGTGTCTGGTGAGAGCTACCATCTTCTTGCTGTGCCTTCACATGGCAGAAGGGGCAAGGAAGTTCTTGGAGGGGTATTTATAAGAGCACTAACCTCATTCTTGAGGGCTCTTTTCTCAAGACCTAATCACTTCCCAATGACGCCACCTCCAAATACCATCACATCAGAGATTAGATTTCAACACATGAATTTTGGAGAGACATAAACATTCACTCTACAGCAAGCCCAGTCTCTATATATACTGTTACAATAAAGCTAAATTAGCATCTTTGTGGTACCCTTGTAGACTGGCACCAGAAAACAACCCCTTTGTTCTTTTCTTGCTAGACCTATGGTATTATAGAATTCATCAACTTCCTGAAAGCCTGAGCCTTGAATCACCTTTTTTTAAAGAGGCGTTTTGAAGAAATGGGAATAGATTTTGAAAATTTTGTCTATACAGAATTTTGCTGGTTTTTAAGAAAACAAGTTCTAAAGTGCTTGATAAAAATACTTGAAGTTAGCCCTGGCTGGTGTGGCTCAGTTTGTAGGAGTGTTGTCCCATAAACCGAAGGGTCACAGGTTTAACTCCTAGTCAGGGCACATGCCTAAGCAGAGGGTTTGGTCCTGATGTGGGTGCCTGTAAGAGTAGATGCTTCTCTCCCTCTCTCTCCTTTTCTCTCTCTCTCTCTGAAATCAGGTGAGGATTAAAAAATGCTTGAAGTTAAAATTATTTAGGATTTACAGAATGATAGTTGGGCTTAATTGATGACTTTCAGCCATGGAGATAAGAGAAATCTTTTCATTTAAGGTCCTACAATCACCATTATGGTTGCCATGGAAAATTTTTCCAAGTTTTATTGTTATTGTTTTTGTTTATGCCAAGCTTTCTATTCTAGGGTAGGGGATTGGCAGCAAGCAACTCCACAAACTTCGTAAACTTAGAGAAACTCCTGCTGGGTAGAGCCTGAATGCCAAAGCTTGGTCAATTTCTCTATAGGCAGAAATGTGTGCATACCAAAAGCTGTTACCAAATTACTTTGAAGATCTTGTTCAGACAATGTTGAAAGTGAAGCATGGGTTTATAAACATTTCCTTAGTAAAATGGACAGTATCAAGAATGGAAATTCTAACAAAAGATGGATTTATTTGCTTGAGAACAAAGGACATGTCAGAACATGGTTTCAATTTCCTAGAAGAATCTTGGAGAATTCTGAGGCTCACTGACACAAATTTACTCTCATCTGGCAAAACTGCATGATTCAAATTGTTATTCTACATAATTTTGTTAGTCAGAGTTTTTTTTCATTTTTTATTGTTGTTCAAGTACAGTTATCTCCATTTCCCACCCCCATTCCCTCCACCCCACCCATCCCTGCCTTCTACCCTCAAACCTACCCCCTTAGGCTTTGTCCATGGGTCCTTTATACATGTTCCTTCATGATCTCTCCCCTTTTCCTCCCCATTATCCCCCTCTCCCCTCCCATCTGGTTACTGTCAGTTTGTTCTTTATTTCAATATCTCTAGTTATATTTTGCTTGCTTGTTTTTTTTGTTGTTGACTAGGTTCCACTTGTGGGTGAGATCATATGGTATTTGTCTTTCACCATGTGTCTTCTTTTACTTACCATAATGCTCTCAGAATGGCCATCATAACCAAATCAACAAACAACAAGTGCTGGTGAGGTTGTGGAGAAGAGAATCCTAGTGCACTGTTGGTGGGAATGTAGACTGGTGCAGCCATTGTTGAAAACAGTAAGCAATTTCCTCAAAAAACTAAAAATGGAACTGCCTTTTGACCCGACAATCCCACTGCTGGGATTATACCCCAAGAACCCTGAAACACCAATTCCAAAGAACCTATGCACCCCAATGTTCATAGCAGCACAATTTATAATAGCCAAGTGCTGGAAGCAACCTAGGTTCCCAACAGTGAATGAGTGGATCAAAAAACTGTGGTTCACTCACACAATGGAATACTATGCAGGAGAAAAAAAGCTCCTACCCTTTGTGACAGCATGTTAGAGTTTTTAACATTTGCGGCCATCAAAAGTCATTTGGTGACTCAAATTGCATATTTTGACATCTAAATTTTAAACTATTATTTAAAACAAAGATATTCTGCCCTGGCTGGCATAGCTCAGTGGATTGAGTGCGGACCTGTGAACCAAAAGGCTGCCGGTTCGATTCCCAGTGTAGGGCACATGCCTGGGTTGTGGGCCAGGTCCCCAGTAAAGGGACATGTGAAAGGCAACCACACATTGATGTTTCTCTCCCTCTCTTTCTCTCTCCCTTCCCCTCTATAAAATTAAATAAATAAAATCTTTAATTTTTTTTAAATGAAGATATTCTCATTGAAATGAACTTTTAAGGGAAATTAAAACTTGTTATTTGTCTTATTTTTAAAGCTAAATATTTTCATAAGTGAGAGAAAGATACTTGTAAAATATGTTTCTGTAAAAAACAATATAATTATTTGCATTTTCCGGAAGAGGGCAACATTTCTATCAGTTTCTCAGAGATATCTGCAAACCCAAAAAGGCTAGAAAACCTCAGCATTATGTTTTCTTCTTTTAAAAACAATTTTTTATTCATTCAATAGTTTTACATCTAGACATTTACCCTGAGGAAATATTGAGGAAATTGTACAGAAATTAAAGTATCAACATGCCTATTATAGTGTTACTTATAATAATGGAAAATTAAGAGCAACTTAAATTCTCAACATTAGGAGAATGTTTGCAAATTTATGGAATGTCCTTATGTTAGAATATTACATAGTCATTTACTATTATATTTTGAAACTTGTAAATAACATAATGAGATACTTATGGTATAATCTTAACTTAAAATGACATAAAAATCATATAGTGTATTTCAACTATATAAAATTTATAGAAATATTTGGAAAGATGTTTGTTGAAATGTTAACAGTGATTATCTCAAGATGGTATGTTTATGAAAAGACCACTTTTTTCTTTATACATTTTTACAAAATTTACAAGATGATTACATATGATTTTAAAAATCAATGTGGAGCCCTGGCTGAGGTGGCTCAGTGGATTGAGCACTGGACTGGGAACCAAAGTGTCACCAGTTCATTCCCAAACAGGGCACAGGCCTGGGTTACGGGCCAGGTCCCCACTAGGGGGCGTGCAAGAGGCAGCCACACATTGATGTTTCTTTCCCTCTCTCCCTCTCTTCCCCTCTCTAAAACTAAATGAATAAAACCTTTTTTAAAAAAATCAATGTGGAAAACATTAAAAAGGAAAAAGTAATCCACACAAAAAGGGTTTGGCACTGCAATCTTCTTGTAACATGTTATTTTAAAAATCTTTTCAATTCCAGCAATAATATGCTATAAAGAAACAGTAATTCTGAAGATAAATTTTATTCATCCATTAGCATTAGACAGTCATTTAGACACTGAAACATCAAGCTCTGATTTTTTTTTCAGGATTTTGTGATAGACTAATGAAATTCTGGTTTTCAGGTGCTGTATATTAGCAAAGAACACATAGAAGTCATAGATTTTTGTTTGCTTGTTTTCAATGCAGGTTTAGAATAATTTGGAATTCAAACTCCTCAAATAACCTGCAGTCAGTTGCCACCGAAATACGAAAGAAAAGTGTGGCAAGTATCTATTTTTAAATCACTGCAATTCTTCCTGGAGCATTTCCACTGAAAGCACAAAGGATTTAGAAATCTAAGTTAAGCACATTTGGGAATACAGAAGAATCTCAAGCAACATAGTCTCTCATCAGCTAGATGTGTTCAGATAGGTCGGTATAATTTTGCCTATGGCTATTATGAGCTGTTTTGCCCAAGAGACATCAATTTCAATTCTCTCTTTGGGAATCACTGGTGTACAAAGTTCTTCAGAGGATTCTTTTTCTCACTAGAAATACTTTCTCTTGTTTACCCATCCCACCACAACCACTTAAAACTCTAAGCCATTTATGTGGAATTTTCATAAAAGTTGATAGTGAAAGAGTCCAAAAACTGTTATCGAAGAAATGATATCACTAAACCATGAAGACACTTACTTTGTTATATAAGCATTTAGAGGGTGGAGAAGTATCATCTGATATGTATGCCCCAATTTAAAGAAAGTATAATTGATAGGGGGCACATTATATATTAAAATTTAATAAAAGACATGAAAAAATTAACTTAAATCTCATGATAGTATTGTCAGTGATTAACGTCAGCCCTTCACGTTCAGTTTCAATGTTAAAAATAACTTTCTTTTATCCTTTAAAATCCTGAACTTGTGATTACGTTTGTATGGTGACAGAGGATTACTAGAACTAGTGGGATGATCCCATTGTGAGTTATAATAATGTTGAATCATTATATTATACACCTGCAACTAATATAACCAATATATGATTGTATACCGACTATACTTAAATAAAAATAATTTTTAAGAAAACCCTGATCTTGTAATCTTATGGGTTACCACTGAATAACAGTGGTACTTTAGTTATTAAAAACAAATGAACAGACTGCTAGCCAAGATGGAGGCATAGGTAGATACACTGTGCCTCCTCCTCACACAACCAAAAGAAGGACAAAAATTTAAAAACAAAAAACAACCAGAACTGCCAGAAAATTGAACTGTATGGAAGTCCAACAACCAAGGAGTTAAAGAAGACACTTTCTCCCAGATCAGTAGGAGGGGCAGAGATGGGCAGCCAAGCAGAGAGGACTCGCAGCAAGAGGACCCAGCGAGGCAGTGGCTGGTGGAGTGTGTGGTCCCAAATTTGTGCACAGCTAGACCAGGAGGAACAATTGAGGAGCAAGACAGACTGTGCAACCCAGGGCCCTAGTGTGGGGAAATAAAGCCTCAAGACACGAATTGAAAACACCTGTAGGGGTTGAGGTGGTGGGAGAAACTCCCAGCCACACAGGAGAGTTCGTTAAAAAAACCCACAGGGTCCTAGAATGTACACAAGCCCACCCACAGGGGAATCAGCACCAGAAGGGCTCAATTTGCTTGGGGGAAGTGACTGAAAGCCGGCAGACAGTGGGGCAAGCGCCATTGTTTTCTCTTGGACCCGTCCCCACACACAGTGTCACAACACAGCTATGTAGGTTACCCCGCCCAGGGGGAACACCTAAGACTCCACCCCTCACTACATAACAGGCATGTCAAAACAAAACAAAACAAAACAAAACAAAAGGCCCAAATGAAAGAATAGATCACAACTCCAGAAAAAAATAGAACTAAATGACAAAGAGATAGCCCACCACCTATGAGATGCGCAGTTCAAAACGCTGGTAATCAGGATGCTCACAGAACTGGTTGACTTTGGTCGCAAACTAGATGAAAAAATGAAGGCTACACTAAGTGAAATGAAGGAAAATGGACAGGGAACCAATAGCTATGGGAAGGAAACTGGGACTAAAATCAATGGTGTGGACCAGAAGGAAGAAAGAAACATCCGACCAGAAAAGAATGAAGAAACAAGAATTCAAAAAAAATGAGGAGAGGCTTAAGAACCTCCAGGACAACTTTAAACATTCCAACATCCAAATTATAGGAATACCAGAAGGAGAAGAAGAAGAGCAACAAGTGGAAAAGTTATTTAAACAAATAGTAAAGGAGAACTTCCCCAATCTGGTAAAGGAAATAGACTTCCAGGAAGACCAGGAAGCTCAGAGAGTCCCAAAGAAGGTGGACCCAAGGAGGAACACACCAAGGCACATCGTAATTACATTAGTCAAGATTAAAATTAAGGAGAGCATCCTAGAAGCAGCAAGAGAAAAGGAGACAGTTACCTACAAAGGAGTTTCCATCAGGCTGTCAGTTGATTTCTCAAAAGAGACCTTACAGGCCAGAAGGGGCTGGAAAGAAGTATTCCAAGTCATGAAAGGCAAGGACCTATATCCAAAATTACTCTATCCAGCAAAGTTTTCATTTAGAATGGAAGGGCAAATAATGTGCTTCTCAGATAAGGTCAAGTTCAAGAAGTTCATCACCCAGCCCTTATTATATGAAATGTTAAACGGATTTATCTTAGAAAAATAAGATAAAAAATATGAACAGTAAAATGATGGCAAATTCACACTTATTAACAACCACACCTAAAACAAAAACAAAAGCAAACTAAGTAAACAACTAGAACAGGAACAGAACCACAGAA